>VMDR010000957.1:0-159751 GCA_007922815.1 Macrotus californicus
AATACATTTCCATCTCTAACTCACTCAAGACCCCAGGCCTCCTTAGCTCCATGATTTGCAAGGCCAAAATCAAGTTCAGAGGTATCTGTCATTTTAGGTCATCCTGGAAGCTGGTTTGCTAGGCCATCTCAGAAGACCTGGTGTGCCCACGAGAGCAGCAAGACTACCCAGAAGGGTATGCCTTGATGATCTTCACATCGTCCACAGGGCGGTCCTGGGAATTTGTTTCCACCATTCCTACTCGATTCACCATTCCTATACCCTGGCACACACGGCCAAAAATGGTGTGTTTGCCATCAAGCCACTGGGTAGGAGCTAGGGTCACAAAGAACTGGCTGCCGTTGGTATCTGGCCCTGCATTGGCCATTGCAAGAATTCCAGCCCCTGGAGGGAAAAAGGAAGAGAGGAAAGAGTATGAATAAACCCCACGGCTCTAATCTGGAGCTACTGCACCATCTTCGGGATGAAGAGAGGCCAGACTTTGTACTGACTTCTATCATCAACCACCCCACCCAGACGTCCCCTCAGGGCAGGCTCTGTGCCCTTGTGGAGAGCCCGACAACTGTACCACCCTGGCGACCTTGTCTTTGCGTCTCCCCACCCCCATCCATGATGATCTTCACTGATCACTGGACCATGTTCCCAATTACCCTAAAAAAATCCACCAAGGTCTCCTGCTTCTTTGAGGGAGCTTTTGTTTTCCTATTGTTATTTTATAAGAGCAACAGTCAACAGGTAGAGCCTACAACACTCAGACCAGCACTCTGAATCGCTCAGGACTCTGAGAGAGGCGCCACTTTCTCTAATCCTCCAGGCTCTCTGTGGCGCCGCAGCTGGGCAGCTACATGGCACCATGCCACCGTGTCTGGCATTGACCTTGAATCACAACCAAAAGAATGAACTTTTAAAATCTACTCTCCTGCCTGACCAGTGTGGCTCAGTTGGTTGGGCGTCATCCCGAAAAGCAAAAGGTCACTGACTCGATTCCCAGTCAGGGCACACGCCTGGGTTGTGGGTTTGGTCCCTGGTCAGGGCACGTATGAGAGGCAACCAATCGATGTTTCTCTCACATCAACCTCCCCCCGCCCCTTTCTCCCTTCCTTCCCCTCTCTCCAAAAATAAATAACACCTTTAAAATCTACTCTCCCTTCCCACCCAGTCCAGCCAGATTATATACTTACCTGTGAATTTCAAGTCTGGATGAAGTTCATCTTCAAATTGCTTGCCATAGATAGATGCACCACCTCGACCTGCCACATTAGAAGATGAGAAGCCAATCAGCCAGCCCCACACTCTCCTCACATCAAGAACGATGGGCCAGGGTTAAAGGACTTTTTGGAGTGTACAAGAAAGGAAAAGGCAGTGAGCACGCCAAGCCCCCGGCTAGGTGTTCTGTAGCTACACAGCCCAGCAGCAGGGTCGAACACCGACACAGCACTCAAATCCCTGGTTTCATTCAGGTAAGACATTTCTTTTCAAAATAACACCAAGAGTGTTTTTCTTGCTTATTAAAGTAATACATGTTCACTGTCAAAAATATAGAAAACACAGAATGTTATCAAAAGAACATTAAAGTCCCCTGTAATCTAACCATCTACAGATAACCACCATTTATAGTTTGATGTGTTAAGAGGTTTCTTAATTTTCTAAACATTTTTAGGAGTATTTTAGATGGCAGTGCCACAAGCCCTACTCCTGTCGCCGATCACAGACACTGCTAATCAGTCAGCATTCTTCCCTGCTGAGCTCAGGTTTGCCCCTGGACCCCAAGCAACCCAGCACTGCAGGCAGCCATTTTCAATGGATCAGAGATGAAACCTACTTGCTGTCCTTACCCTAGATAAAGGAAAATAAAATTCATTTAACTCAAAGATATCGAGCTTATGGAAAAATAAGGACAGTGGTAAGTGGCAATGTTGCAGAAAGGAGAGGCAGTGTATCATAAGAATGTGAAGAAACGGGATTGGGAGTGATGTGCGGGTAACATCACCACCTCAGACTATTTGTACTACATCCACAAGAGCCTGGTGCTATGCTGGGCACCCGGGTTGGGCAGTCAGGGCAACATGGTTTCTGCCCTTGTATTTAGTCAGCCATAAGTGTTGCTGAAGTGCTTTGCTTTCTCCAAGTTGACCAGCCAAGACAAACCACCTAGAACAAAGCGAACACTGGATTTACCAGCTTCCTCTGCCTGCTAGCCACCAGAAGACAGCCCAGGCGCAGGGAGCTCACCTCCTTTTACGAAGCCTGCTGTGAAAGGAGCATGTTAAAGCACCATGTCCACCCCCAGAGGCCCCTGGGCCCGGGCTGCGGTGTTTCCATGGCAAAAATCCTTTGTGTTACCTTTTAGGATGCTCCACCACAGGGAGCCTGTCACAGCCCCCGGCTCTTTGCAAAGAGGAATGGGGATGAATCCTAAAAGACTCAGAGGAAACCTCCCACCTGGCCCACTCTTGTGCTTCTGGAAAATTACTGAACTACAAAACTATGTAAAAAATCATTCCAAAAATTCTAACCTGTCAGTATACCTCCAAACAGCAATTATGTAACAATCTGTTGCTCCCTCTGACTACAGAGTCAAGGTTCCTGTCTGAGGTTTTGGGGGACAGGGGTCAGTAGAAATGCTGGGGGCCTCAGAGGGCTGTGGTGGCAAACTGAGGTCGAGCCCTACATCCAGGCCTTGAGTGAGCGAGCTGGGGGTGAGGTTCAGGTCCACGCTGTGAGCTGAGCCTTGGAAGTGTGATCCCGGCAAGCTGAGGGCTACCAGAAGGAAACCTCAAAGCCACTGAAACCCCTCACATAAATCGCAACACAAACAAGAAGAGGATTTCAGGAGGCACAGGTGAAGCCTGGGGCGTCAAGCCACCAGAAGGAGATGAGGCCCTTTTTACAACTAGACAGAGTCTGGCCAAGTGCAACTAGCTTGGGCATCTGCAGCACCACTTACTCATAATACACTATCTTCTCATAAACTAATTTGACTCAGTAGGGTTTGTAGCAAAATGTCAGCAAGACAAATTATTCCAATGGAAACATTCCTTTGGGCATGTGGAATTGGGGAGTGCTGGCAGAGGGGGACAGAGAGCGATTAAAGAGGTCTCGGGTGCAGAGCAGGCTACACAGATGTCAATGGTTACTTACAAAGCTGACAAATGTGGAAGTGCTGCTGTCAAAAACGTGCTGTATGCCTGGGCTGGTACAGATAGAACAGAGAGAGGCACAGACCTGTTTCCTAACCTCTGTTCTCAAAGTTCTTTTATCCCTCTGTCTTCTCCTTTAAACATTTACGCAACGTATTTAATATTTCAGACACACAGACGATGAAAACAATAGAACAACTACACGCCTTCTCCTTAAAAAACACAGTGTGGCAAACCCATGGCCGACCGCATGCACGCACACCAGCGTCCCTCCCAAGAGCGAACCTGCTTCAAAGAATCACATTGTCTTCTCAGGTAATCACTAATCGGACCAGGAGTTGGTCATTTCCACGCATTTTCCTTTTTATTACATATTTATGCATCCCTAAAAAATGTATCGTTGTTTTGCATGTTTTTAGGTTTACATAAATGTATTAGACTCTACGTACTCTTCTGTACTTAGCTTTTATCTGTTCACCACTGTGACAGTCGCCCACTTTGTCCCATGCAGCTTCCTTGAATGGAGAACAAGAATAGTAGCACTTGTGCCTCACAGGACCGCTCTGAGAATTAAATGAGGTGATGCATGGAGACCATGCAGTCAGGGTATGACATGAAGCCAACACAGTAGTATCTGTGATGATGAGCTTCCTTTCACCAAAATAACCTGAGCATTTTCCGTGAGAAGCAAGTGTGTGCTGTGATCCTGGATTTATTCCAACTCCTCTGTCCTCAAGTCTCCACCACTCCCTCGCTGTGGATAACTCTCCTTCTTGTTTCACTGAGAAAAAGGCAGAAGAGATTTTCCCATGTTCTTCCCACCGAACCCACTTCCCTTCCTACATCTCTGCCCACTTACCTTCCTTCCTCCATTATTAATACAGTATGAATAAATTGTTCTTATAACTATCTCACCACCACGTACTTAATGAATCCCATTCACCTTCAAGGAAATTTGCAACTGTAATTTTCCCCTCTTCTCTAACAATTTTTCTTTCGTAAGGACCACTCTATCAGCATAAAAACATGCTATGCATATTCCCCATCTTAAAAAACAAAGCAAGTCCATCTCCTACTACCTCCCTAGGATTCTGCATTTCATTCACAGAAAAACTCCTCAAAAAAGCCATCAACATGGCGCCTCGGCTTGCTCTCCCGCCTCCTGAATGCTTCCCACTGACTTTTGTCTTCACTACTCCAACAAAAGTGCTTTTGTCAAGGTCGTCAGTGACCGCCATGTCATTAAACCCAATTGGCCAATCCTCAGGCCTTGATCCATAAGCAACATCTGCCAGTTGATGTCACCCTTCTTGAAATCCCAGCTTACTGGCAGCTGCTCATCCCTGCTGGCCTTCTCTTCTTCCCTCTCTCCTTCCATAGGTGTTATAGCTGCGTTGATGTGTGAAGACCTGCTCTTCCAGCCCCTCCTCCCTCACCCTTTTACCGTTCACAGGTGTTACCCCAATAAAGCTCTTCGATGTCTAACTCTGCTTTGGCATCTGCTCCCCAGAGGACCAGAAACCACAGAACCACTATCACCCTAGTCCAAACTATAAGTTCTAGCTTTCATAACAACAAAAGCTTTCAACTGGTCTCCTTGCTTCCAGCCTTGTCTCTCCCTTTCCACTCCAGTCTATTCTCCACCTGGAGGCCAGAGGGGTCCTTTAAAACAAGTTACACTGTGGCAGTCTTCTGTCAAAATCCTCCAGTAACATTTCATCACACTTAGGACAAAATCCAAAGTCTTCACCACAACTTACAAGACTCTCCATGATTTAGGGCTCTGTTATCCTTCAAAGTCATCTCCTGTTGCTCTCTCCCTCACTCACCCGGCTCCAGCCACACTGTCCTCTGTGCTGTTTCTTGCTAAGCACACTCTGGTCTAAGGCCCCTGACTGCTGTTTCCTCTACAGTGTCCTTGCCCCTGACAGTCTCATGGCTGACTACTTCACTTTATCTAGAGTTCTGCTCAAATGCCACCTTATCAGAGAGGTCTTCCCTATCACACTACCCAAAATAGCACCTCACTCACTCTCTATCCAAGTGGTTCTCAACCAGGGGAGACTTTGTCCCTAGGGAATCGGGCAATATGTGGGGACATCTTTGGTTATCACACTGAGGGGTTCTACTGGCATCTAGAGGGTGAGGTCAGAGATGCAGCTAAACATCCTACAATGCACAGGACGGCCCTCCACAGCAAAGAAATATTCAGCCCCAAATGTCAGTGAGGTCAAGGTTGCGAATCCCTGCTCTACCCTCACATACATTATTTCTTCCACATCATCTGTCGTGACCTGACAGCACATTATGTACTTACCTGGTCATTGCCTATCTCACTCACTAGAATGACAGCCCCACAGGGGCTTCCTTATTCACTGCTGTGTCCTCAACTCTTAGAACAATGTCTGGACCACGGCAGGAGTCTAACAAACATTTGTTAAATGAACTAAAAACCACAATAAATAATAACCACATTTTTTGAGCTCCTACTGTGTCAAGCCTGTCTAACCATCTCATGAAGATCAGCTCACTTACTAGTCACAACACCCCCGTAAGGTGCATATAACCACACTCCTCATTCATGGAGAAGGCTCAGCACGGTTACATAACTAGTCTACATTTAATAAGCATTCCTATGAAGCCAAGGTTCAACCCTAAGCCTACCAGTCCACAAACCCTGCTGTCCACCCCCATACTACACTACCTTGCCATATCCCATGGCTGCATTAAATTTCCTCACATGATTTTCTTATCCCAGACTCCAGAGTTCCAAATGGTCCCCGAATGATGCTAAATCAAATCTGAACTCCTGTTTGGGGGTGGGGGTGGGGGTGGGGGGTGGTCCTCCATGAACTGGCCTTATCTAACCCCCCCATGCTATCTCCTACTGCTCTCCACTCTGCCCCCAAATTCTCCTTTACTGTCCCCTAAACGTGCAGTTCAGGGGCCTTAGAAATCACATCTTATGCATTTGACCTGGACAAGGAGAGGTGGCAGAGCCAGTCCAGCAAGGTGAGATGTGACACCTGGTAAGGTTGGCTCTCCATCGACACCCTACATGCCTGCCACTTGTGTCTCCGTTCTATATTCTTTCTTCTTCCCAAATCCAAAATGCCCTTCCCTGTTCTCCCAAGAGTTAAAATTCTACATTCCTTCAAGGCCCACCTCAGAACATGCCTCCTTCCTATGTTTCCTATGTACAGTACTCCCCTGTACTTTTTCTCTTACTAATTATTCCAACCTATTACATAATATTCCATAACATACCACCACATATTTGTACACTGATTACATTACTACTTTCTAAATATTTCTTATAATGAATATCTTGTCTTCCGGGCAGTGCTAGGAACTCTACAAGGAAAAGAGAAATGCCTTGACTTCCAATGCTTAGGTACCCCTCACAGGCACAAGATACCAAGCAGACTCTTAGCAAATATTCAGCAAATGAATAAAGTTAACAATGAGCTTGCTGCTCAACATGTTGCATTTCAGGTGTTCCTGGGGCAAGAGGAGAGACGAAATCAGAGTGAGGGAGACACACAGCATCACCAGCATGTAATTAATCACTGCAACCATGGCAGCCAGGGAGCACTGCAAGGCTAGAGCAGAGCAGGAGATGCAAAAGGAAGTGCTGGGTACTATGCCTTGTCTTACAGGGAGGAGAGGAATGGCAGTTCTTAAAAACAGATAAAAGACATTCAGAGGGCTAAGTAAAGAGTCAGCATAAAGTAAAAATTTAAAAGAAGAAAAATGATTTAAAATAAAGCAGGAATTCAAAGGGTATTTGAATTGAGAAAACATCTGGAAAAAGTGTATCAGAAAGATGCTGGAAAGAATAGGTGCATCAGACTAAGGGACAGCGGGGGATGGAAGTGGTACACACACTGACTTGCTGAAGAGCCCAGGATGCCAAATGCTGCACATCTGAGATGTTTAGCAAAAAATGTACTGTATTACCCAATCAGCTAGCAGTTCATACTTGTGACCTGGGGGACCTAACTCTGGTTTGCCTTCCACCACAGACCTGCCAGCAGGCTGAGCTCAATCATTCATTATACTTGAGGTTGGATGCAATTACTTGGAAATCTTTTTTTTTTTTTTAGATTTTATTTATTTATTTATTTATTTATTTATAGAGAGAGGGGAAGGGAGGGAGAAAAAGAGAGAGGGTAAGAAACATCAATGTGTAGCTGCCTCTTATGTGCCCCCCGCCCTCCCCACTGGGGACCTGGCCAGCAACCCAGGCATGTGCCCTGACTGGGAATAGAACCAGCGACCCTTTGGTTCACAGGCCAGCACTCAATCCACTGAGCCACACCAGCCAGGGCTGGAACTCTTCTGAGGGATTCAATTTCATTAAAATGACAACATGGAAATATAACGACATGAAGGATTCAGAACAACTACAGAAATACAGGGAAGCTCTGGCATGAGCAACTCACATGTGAATTGCTTCCAATTCTTTTACCCTAATCCCCGACTCTCTCAGTTCACTGGAGTTATGAATTAAAATTTCATCTCATAGCAACAATGAGAGAGGAAGACGACAGGAAAAAAGTACATCAAAGTGCTGGCAGGACACTTTCAGATAATGAATGTGGACTCTTCCTCCCCCGATACCTGATGAAGCAAACATAAAATAAAAAGCACAAATTTAAAAAGCAAAAACTTCACTAGCATCAAACAAATAAGAAAAAGGAAACAAACTTTACTCCAAAAATTCTGAAGAGTCAACCAGAAAAGAAACAGAAGATTCGTCTGCTTGTACTCCCTAAAAGCTATAACCAGGAAAGGAGGAGTCACCCAGAGAATCCTCACAAGTACCCTCCAATGCTGAGATGCCAACAGAGGAAGTGGGTGAGCAGTCCTGAAAAAGTGGAGGAGAGGTCTGCATATACCCCAGGGGCTCAGGAGGGGCAGGGTGGGCTCCCAGCGCTGACCACCATGGGGGTGGCGGGGGGCACTGGGTTCCTGGGCCGCCCCAGGAACTCAGTCTGGGAGAAAACATAATCCAAAAAGGACTTCGTGGCCGTCGCAAGCTACTGCTACTTTACTAAAGATAAGGATCCAGTAAAACAAGTTCAAAGACAAGATAATAAATCAACAGAACAAAGCAAAAAGATTACAGAGCTAAGAAAAAAGATTTAGAACCAAATGACACCAATAGAGCACTAATAAATAAATCAGAGCAGTAAAGAACAGAATAGACATGACTAAAACTTGAATAAAGGGCAGAATAAAGGTCTGAAATTACTTCAGTAGATGTAGGAAACACTGGGAAACATCATCTCAAGATACTCCAAAGGAATATGATGGATGTGGGAGGCAAAGGTGATGAAACAAAGAATCGGTCCCCTGGGATAGAAAAGCTAGTAAGTATAGCAGAGCATATTCATAAATGCACATCAAAAGATGTTTCCTGAATTAAAGGAAGAAGTCAATCTGATCTCAGTATTCTCCAGAGTCATGTTCAAAATCAGAAGGTGGTGGAACAGAATTGTCTAAAAAGATCTGAGGAAGTGAGTATCCTCCTAGAATAGCTGCCCGATCATGGTCTTTTTCAAGTACAAGGGCAACAGGGCAATCATCTCAGAGATGATTGAGTTCAAAAATGTAACAGCCTCCAGCCTTTGCACTAAAAACCACTCGGAAAGAAATTCTGCCTGCTAACCCTTGTGAATGGAAATGCCTAGTGGTGAGCACCAAACCCTCCGAAATGCAGAACCCATGCTGTCGCTGAAGGAATCATGGGTGTAGCATGGAAATGCCACACACTCTGACAAGGAAAACTGTAACTAACAACAAAAATTGGGTGTGAGGAAGGGAGGGTAAGTATGAGATCACTGGAAATACATACATTGGCCTCTGTTCCCAATTCTTGGCACAGGGCTACTAAAACCCTTAGAAATCCCTAAGTGATAAGAGTACCAGGAGCATCTTTTGTTCTAATAAGGCGACTCTGGGAAGGTTCCTGGATGGCTCCTCGATGGGGTCTGGTCACAAGAAAAACCAAGCCATGATTAGAAGCTTGGGGTCCCCAGCAGCCCCAAGAACCACTGCCACTTCTTCTGAGTTAATAACTGACCATGCCTACGTGAGGAAACCTCCATAAAACCCCAACAGTACCAGGTTTGGAGAGCTTCTAGGTGGGTGAACACACCTACACCAGGAAGTGACACACTGTACCTCTACAGGGACAGAATCTCTGGCTCTCCCAGACCTCTCCCTATGCGTCTCTTCATCAGTATCCTTTACCATCACCCCTACCATTATCCTAACAAATGTAAATGTAGGTGTTTCCCTGAGTTCTGTGAGCCACTCTGGCAAAGTAATCAAACCCCAGATGGGAATCGTTAGAATCTTCTGTCTATAGCCAGTTGGCCAGAAGCAGGTACTTGTACCTGTGTGAGTGTGCCTGGGTGTGTCCGGGAGCAGTCTCGTGGGACCGACCCCTTAACCATCTCCAAGTTAAATTGTAAGACACCTAGCTGGCACCACAGAGAATTGCTTGTTGTGGGACAAAACCTCCTTACACTTGGTGACCACAAGTGGCAGAGCGAAGTGCTCTGTGTAAGTGTGTACAGGTAAAGGAGAAGCGCAGGAGGGAAGGACTGGATTTTTCCCAATGTAGGAAGGAGGCAACAGTAGGGAGGGGCAGAAACTGAAATACTAATTGCCTCATCTCTCATGGCAGGAAGTCAATATTTTTGTTAAGTATATACAAAACTAAATATAATACTTTATGTTTAAAAAGCAATAGCATGTGGGACACAGCCCATTCTTTTTATTCTATTCTATTCTAAAGTAGCTCCATTTAGTTCATGGTTCACCCATCCATCCTTTTCACTAGGTACCTGAGAAGAAACATATCCAGAAGAGTGGTCACCAAGAGTTGACAGTGATCACTTGTGAGACGTGGGACACTGGGGGAGTAATTAATGGTGGTTAGGAATCTTGGGAGGTGCACTTATGAGTGATTTTTGTTCTTTTTTCCTCCTTCCCTACATATCTAGAGCTGACATTGGTCCACGTACGTGAGAAATTGAATGCCTCTGGTCATAAAGGATAAATAAAGGACAACGGAGAATGGCAAAGAATGAGACTGAGAAAAGACTCTGCCACAGAGAGAAACGAACTATTTAACCCTTTCGGTACGGGTGCCGGATACATCCGGCGCCCATCTGATGACCTGTGTGGACGAGCGCCGGATATATCCGGCATCCATCTGATGACCTGTGTGGACGAGCGCCGGATATATCCGGCATCCATCTGATGACCTGTGTGGACGAGCGCCGGATATATCCGGCATCCATCTGTATATAATTTTTATAAATTTTACTTATATAATTGATAGAATTTTATAGAACTATCTCTTAATATTAAAGTTACAAACAACACTTGGAAAAAAAGCATTGTTTTATTAAGCACAGATCTTATATAAGGTTAGGAAAGTCTTCACACAAAGGAGGACTGACCATGTGCTATGTGCGCGTTTTCGGCGCGGCACCTCGTACAGCGGGAGTGTCACGGCGGAAAGAGCGCTCGTACTGAAAGGGTTAAAGGCAGGAACAGGAATTAGCAGAGAGAAAATGCAGACTGAGAAGTACTGGCCCTGAAAACTAATAAATGTTATTAGCATTTCAGTAATAAATCTAAATCCCATCTAAATGGTAACTCCCAAATTCGTACCTCCATCCCAGACCTTTCCATGAACTCCCACATTTATATGGGAGTTACTTATTTATTACTTATTCAACATCTCTACCTGAAGACCTAACAACTATTTCAAACATAATGTGTCCAAAACCAAAACCAAATTCTTAATCTCTCCCCTCCAAACATGCTCCTCTCTTAACTTTCCCCACTTCACTAAATTCAGGTCAAAAACTTGGAAGTCATCCTTCATCATCTCCTTCTCTCACACACCTACCCACCCCCTAATCCAATCTCAACAAATCCCACTGGCTCTATTTCTACCAAAACGTAACCTCAACCCCGTGACTTCTCACTGCCTTCTCTACTACCGGCCTTGTCCAACCACGTAGGTCTAGCCTGGATGACTAGAGCAGCCCTCTAACAGGTCCCCGGCTCTCACTCTTGCCCCTCTATCTGCTCTCCAAACAGCGGCCAGAGCAAGCTTTTTAAAGTATACGTCAGATCATGTCACACCTTTGCTCAAAACTTTCCAACGGCTCCCATCGTATTCAGAATAAAACCCACAATCTTCACCACGCCCTACCAGATCCTACGTGGTCTCCCACACGGGCTCCTGCATCATCACGGCCTCTGGGCCTGCTCTTTCCTCCAGCCATGAGATTCATTCCCTCACTTCACTCAGATCTCTGCTCTGTTAATAACATCTCAGAGAGGACTTCCCTGACCTTTCTATTAAAACTGTACCCACATATCCTTTTCCTGTTTTATTGGGAGCAGGAAGCTTTTTTTTCTTTGTTCATGGCTGTATCCAAGAGCTTAGAAAAGTATCTGACATAAAGCAGGTGCTCAATATTTGTTAAATGAATGAATTAACCAAAGAACCCAGTATTCTATTTTTCTCACAACACTACAACTGTCTTTCTTTACTTCTGATTTTCAGACTACTCTATATATTACTATAATTCAGGCAAATATTACTTGTTCTTAGAAAGCAATACATGGAAGTCATGAGAAACTCGACAAAGCCCAGGAGTCGAGATTAGTTTCTGGTTAATTCCCCACGTGTGTTTGGGGGAGGGTGCATGTGAGTGAAGGCAGGAACGGTCACCAGAATCACTGACCCAGTCCCTGGCATGTGGAAGACAGCCCTGGCTGCCTTACATCAGTTCAACAGAATGAAACTTCAGAAACTAATGTTGGCTTAACTGTACCTGTCCCTGTTGGGTCACCTCCCTGGATCATGAAGTCTTTGATGATTCTGTGGAACTTGGTGCCATTGTAGTACCCTCGACGAGCCAACTCTGCAAAATTCTTACAGGTCTTTGGAGCATGCTTCCAGTACAGCTCCAGCACCATGACCCCCATGCTGCAGGAGGAAGGGGACAGTAGAGCTCCGGTCAAGAACAAGGTCATGGGAGATAGGAATAATATGGGACCTCCAGGACTCTTCATTTTCAAGCTTGTAAGTCATGAAATTGTGATAAACATCAGATTCCATGCTCAGCAAAGGAAAGCAACACAAGGCAAACAGCACGAACACAGTCACCCACCCCCTCTGTGTAAAACACACAGCAGCTCCTGGTACTTCTTTTAAGCAATGTAACTGTGGACAACTAAAAATTTTAACTGTACACACACACAAAAAAATCACTGATCACCAGAAACTAATATAACCAACCCCTAAAGTAGGTAAAAAAAATCTTACACTTAATTTGTAATTTTTTTAAAGGAAGACATTAAAATATCAGGAATTCATATTTATCTACATACACCCATAAGTTTCTGGGTGGGGGTGGAAACTGGGTAAATGGAAGACAGGAAGGTTTTCAATGAATATCTTTTTTTTCTTTTTAAAGATTTTATTTATTTATTTTTAGAGAGAGGAAGGGAAGGAGAAAGAGAAGGAGAGGAACATCAATGTGTGGTTGCCTCTGCCGTGTCCCCCACCGGGGACCCAGCCTGCAACCCAGGCATGTGCCCTGACTGGGAATCGAACCGGCAACCCCTTGGTTCGCAGGCAGGTGCTCAATCCACTAAGCCACACCAGCCAGGGCTCAATGAATATCTTTTTAAACTTTATATTTTTGAACCATGTAAATATATTACCTGTCATAAAAATTTTTTAATGGAAAAAAAGATACAGTTTGTGTGTATTTAGGAAGGGTCGCAACAAAGACAAAACCTGATTATTTCAAACCTTTGTACCTACCCAAAGTGATGGATGAGCACTCCCTCCCCCACCCAAAGTACTGCTAAGGAAAAGGAAGAAGGAAAAGATATAGGTGTCTTCCCCTCTCCATCACTCACCTAGACTTTAAACTTCAAGAATGTGAGAACTGAGGCAACTGTGTATAGGCTGAATACCCAGTGCCAAGCACGGTGTACGTGAACACTCTATAAACACTATATATAGGTTCTTGGACACTGACTTCTAGCGGAACAATGTATAATGAAGCCAATTTTTCCACAGGCTAACTGATACAAACAAGAGTTAAGTTCCTGTGGCATACTTCCGGTCACAAAAACATCACCGAACTTGTAAATAAAGACCCCAAACACATCTAATATTTTACATTGAAATAATGTGAGCTATACATCCTCTTAAGATTAATAAAAACAAGTTAAGATAATTAATTTCCAATCTGCTTATTCCAGTTCAGGTTCTGGGCTGGCTGGAGCCTTATCCCAGCAGCTCAGGGCACAAGACAGGAATGAAAGCTGGACAGGACACCCTTCCATCCACGGCACAGTCACACACATACTCATTTAGACTGGGATGATTTAGACATGCTAATTCACCTAATATGAACATCTGTGGGATGTAGGAGGAAACCAGAGTATCTGGAGAAAACCCATGCAGATATGCGGAGGACACGCAAACTCCAGAGATAGTGGCCCTGGATAGGAATCTCTTGTTTTTTCTTTCTCATTGTTACAACTGAGGCACATTGAAACAAAACTCTATTCAAGGACCTACTGTATATGTGGTATTTGCCAGAACATAGCTTTCTACTGGTAATTCATCCTTCATATTACTAATATGCAACACAGATGAACAATTACTCTGTACAAGGCATGGTTCCAGGTGCTTTTCCCTTCATGGAGCTTACATTCTGGTGGATATTTTTTAAAATAGAGTTAGTACCTTTAGAAGAGCAATCAGAAAGCACCTGTACAAATTTAAAATGTACATACTTTTTGACAGCAATTTCCACTTCTAAGTATCTATTCTATAAAAAAATGTACTAAAATGCTTGAGGATACAATGTGTGCAAGGATGTTCATTCCAATTATATAGCATAACAAAAAACAAGAAGCAAATGGATGCCCTTCAAAGAGGGAATGACTAAAACATGAAATATCCGTACTATGGAAGGCTGTATATATTAGTGAGTGAAAGAAAATTACAGGAAAAAAAACAGAGATACAGTATGATCGTATGATCTTATTTTTGTTAAAAAAAAAAACAAAAAAATAGAGCATCGCCTTGACTAGCATGGCTCAGGTGGTTGAGCATCGTCCCAGAGTGCAACGTTGCTGGTTCAATTCCCGGTCAGGGCACACGCCTGGGCTGTGTGTTCACTCCAAAGTTGGAGGGTGTGCGAGACAACAGACCAACGTTTCTCTCACATGGATGTTTCTCTCCCTCTCCTTCTCTCTCCCTACCCCTCTCTCTAAAAATAACAATAAAAAATAGAACATAAAAGAGAGATATTTATGCGTTCATAGAAAAAGACCTGGAAGATAATTCAACAAACTACTAAATGTGTTTTTACAGGAGGGATGGCTTTCAGTGCTTATTCTATACACGTCTACATTCCTTGGATGTAAATTTCGATTTATTTTGTAGATAAAAAAAAATGTTACCAGGTGAGTTCAGAAATTACCTTCAAGTGGTGGCTGAAGTAGAAGTTTGCCACATGAGAAGGTGGGGAAAATGGTCTGGGAGCAAAAGCAGCATCTGAGAGAACTGTACTGTGGTGGAAAGCAGCATAGGCAAGAACAAAAAGAAGGCGGAGACATGGTGGCTGGACCCTGGCTACTGATGCGGGAATGGCAGGTGTAGTCAGAGAGGTAAGGAAAGGCCAAATGAAAAAAAAAATATCACTTGAATATGAGACTACAAAGTTTTAGTTTTACAGTGTTGTAGAAGTAAGAAGTTACTTAATTTGTCCCACTTTGGGAAGATCACTTGGAACTTTTTCCCAAGAGGCAATGAAATGAGTGAGGCTAAGGAACCGAGCACATGAGGCAGACATACTAGGCTCCAAATAAGGTTCCCTTACTTACCGTGTGGCTTTGGTCAAGCCATTTCATCTGTAAGTTTTGACATTTCACTGCTAAAACTGGAGGAGAGAAAGTGGAATAATACATACATAATTTGAGTTATTAGAAGGATTACACTAAATGTGATGCTGGTTGGTGCTCAGTTATATCACTTTTGATAGTGGGGGAAATGTGCTCTTCCCTGTGCTCTAACAACTTGTTTTTAAACTATAGTACTTAGGACGTTACAACTGCACTACTTATCACGTTGATATTTATATAGCTCTCTCCTTCACTATACGGTAAGCTCCTAAAGCCGTGGCTGTGTGCTTTCTCCGCCTCTGCATCCTCAGACGCCAGATCCTACGGCCTCAGCCAGAAAGTATGGGTGCACGAGGGGCGGGAGGAGGGCAATCAGGCGGCTGTCGCTAAGGCCTCAGCACGAGTCCATGTGGAGCTCGGATGCTGGCGGTGATGGTACACACTCAGCCCTCACGGCCGCCGCTCCAAGCTTCTCCACGAGGCAGGAGAGCCCACCGGGAACCCAGCCCCGCGGCGAAGCCCAGGCTCCATGTCGCCTCCGCCAGCGCAGCTGCAGAGGCCCGACCCCCCCTCACCTGGTCTCCAAGTATACGTTGGGCGGCTGCCAGGAGTCCGGGGGAATCGCCGCCATAACGGAGCCAGCGGAATCTTTGTCCAGCAATTACTACTTCCGGCGTGGATTCGCTGGGGACCTGTTGGTGCAACGCACACTTCCGGTCCCCTCCGTTCCACCTTTGAGATACCAAGATTTGCGGAACTGAGAAAATAAAAAGAAAGGACCGCACCTCCACGGCCAGGAAGCTGGGGTGCGCGGCGAAAACAGACTGGTCGCAAGGACGGAGAAAAATGCAAGATCCCCTCGAGGTGGTCTCCAAGTGGAGTGACCGCGCCTCTCTCCGGACGCCTGATTGGTTCGTTTAGGCATGGAAGGCGGGAACAACCAGCAAATATACACTCCGATTGGACTCCTGTCCTAACTTTCAATTCCAAGAATTTCCTAGTCCCACGGTAAGGCTAGGACATTTAGGAGAGGAAGAGAATGAAAGGGAATAGAGGTGAGAGATGGCAGGAACATGCTTTGACAGGGCTCTTTACAATTTACGTAGCACCCACACTTTATTATACTATTATCTACTGTAAAAGTAAATATTGTTAGTCTCATTTTTTTTTGTTAGAATGAACTTTTGAAAACCTCAGATGTAATCATCAGATGCCTCTAAAATTTCCCAGTTGGTGCTTAATGGTGTGTTAAATCCTGCATGGTGAAGGGGACCTCGACACTGACGCCCTGTGAGGTCTGCCTGCTTCCTAAATTGGGCACAACCTAGAAGGCTGTCCCAGTCACAGAGCACTGAGAGTCAGTCAGCCCTGGGTGTGGAGGGGCAGGTTCTGGATCATGAGTCTTTGGGTACCTGGGGCCTGTCGTTTTCTCCCGGACAGTCTCCTCTGTGCAGTTAGGCGTTGAGCCCTCAGTCTTAGGTCCGGCCATCTGGGTAATTGTGTTGGAACCGATCAAAGCAGGGCAGATACACTCTTGCCTCCGGGAAGAAAATGTGCAGAGCCCGTGGGGATGCTTGACATGTCTTTATTGACAGGTGGGCAACCACGCACGCCACAAGCTGTGTGCCTCCGTAGTGGGAAGCCCCTACCTGTTTAAGTAGTAGAGGGGAACAATGCCAGAAAACTGCCAAAACCTTGCATAACTTAACCTAGTTCTGCCCACATGAGCTCACTTTATGTTATGGGAACAGTTTATCCAGCCCAGTCTCAAGGCTATGAATGCTGGTTATTAGGCCCCTCCAAGGTAACGGGAACACTGCTTGTCTTAGTTACCCAGACACCTGGGCAAGGAAGCCAGACTGCCTCCACGTACTCTACAGTGATCATTGCCAAAACTGCTGGGTCTATTTTACATCCCTGTCATAGTCCTGGTCGTTTCTTAAAGCCACGAATGACTGCACATAGGGAACCTCAGTCCACTTGCCCTGTCGGCAGCAGAAGAGGTCTAATTGAAGGGTAGTATTGCAATTTAGATCTCTGTTTTCTGGCCAGACTTCCTGGTCTCCCAACTTGTACTGCAGCCAGGCAGTGTTACCAAAGAAGGCTAATCTTTTTCTTTTTAGGGTTTGGGGTCAAACTTGTCCTAATTGTTAAGGATGCATCCATGGGCAATTCTTGAGGTATGGAGTTTTGATTTCCCATCAGAATAGTGAAGCGAGTCACTGTACCAAAAAATGTCACCAGATCAGCGATGGTGTTCTGAAGACCTCAGTTCTTCTCTTCTCCAAGGAAGGAACTCAGTCGAGTGACACAGGTTGGCCAAAGCAAGCAAGCTTATTAGAAAGGAGGAGAGCACACTTGGGAGATTTCAAAGCAGGTGACTCAGGCCGAACTGAGTGCCTGTTATTCTCATTTTTCAGATGTGAAAACTGAGACTCAGCAGTTAGATGACTTGTTTATTTGTCCATAGACATATAACAAATCCCAGCCTCCCAACTCCAAAGGTCAAGATTCTAGGGAGAGAGGAAATGGTCTGAAAGAAAATGAGAGATAAGGAAAAGGAGTGAAGAATAAACAGCCACTGCCTCCTCACTATGTAAGCTGTTTTATAACATCTCTGAGCCTCATTCCATGTTTGGTTTGAATGCTCCCAGTTTGCAAACTGTTTTTTTTTTTGTTGTTGTTGTTCTTTGGGTTTGTTTGTTTTTGTGCACAATAAACTTTTGCTAATTATTCTAGTGATCCAGTGGTTTTACTTCCACTATTTCTGAACTTTTGACATTTAATCTTCAAAACCCCATGAGGTAGGTATTATTATTCCCTTTTTACTTTGAGGAAACAGATTAATAACTTGCTCAAAGTACAACAGCTGTGAGCCCATGCTTCAAGCACAGCTCAGTCCTAGTCTCCTTAATTGTCCAGTGGGAACAAGCTTAGGCAGGTTGTAAAGATCAAACTAGACAGTGAGCTCCTTGAGAAAGGAACTCAGCCTCCTGCATCTCTGTGCCCTCCTCACAGAGTACTGAGCATGGGGTGCTGAGGATGTGCTGAAAGAATAGTGGACATAAAACAATGGTTTAAACTGACAAGTGTTGTGCTAACATAAGGTATAATTAATATTATACCTCCCATGGGCTTGTGTTCATGCCCTCTTTGTGACCCTTGAGCTTGAAGGAAAAGTGTCTTTGGTTCATTCTGTCTGCTGTTATTTGAGTTGCCTTTCTCTGGATCTTTTGTAGTTTCTTACTATATATTTTGTGAGGCTTAGGGCACAGTGAAGATGCTTTGGGGTTTTACTCAAGAATAAGACAGTGGGCCCTGGCCAGGTAGCTCAGTTGCTTCAAGCATGGTCCCAGTACGCCAAGGATGCAGATTTGATCCCTGGTCATGGCACATACAAGAGTCAACCAATGCATAAATGAGTGGAACAACAAATCAATGTTTCTCTCTCTCAAATCAATAAATAAACATTTAAAAAAAGAGAAGACAATGCCTCGGTGTCTCATTCCAAAATCCTTCCTCAAGAGACTCAGTATTTGTCGACCTTTTTGTCCCCAAGAGAACATTGGGTGTCAGTGACTTCACGAAATTGACAAAGAGGCCTGGATTCCTTTTCTTAGTTACAACTAACAGTTCACATTAACTTAGAGTGATTTGTATTTACTTCATTTATTCTGTATCTAACCTTACTGCATCTTCTGAATAAATGTCTTTTATTTAAAAAATTATAAACTCTTACAGAAGTATCATTTTTCAGGTTGGAAACCTTAAGATCATCCTTTCTCTCCAATTCCTCTAAAGGATGCATCAATACCTGTTCAATTTTTTTTCCAAAGATCCCCAAAATGTATCCCTTCCTTCCCATTTCCACTTCTGTTTCAGACCTTTAACACCGGGATTATTTCAGAACCCCCCTGGCTGGATTCCTTGCCTCTGGATTTTCTCGCTAATCCATCCTATACACATACAGCAGCCAAAGCCTTCCTCCTGAAATTCCTTGTAGTATGTCACTTTGCCATGAAATGTTAAGTAGTTTCCCTTTGCCTATTAAAACAAAGTCCCAAACCACTTGACCTGGGCTTAAAGGCCCTTCACAATTGGCCCCCTTACTGACTTCTCTGGCCTGATTTCCTACTATTTGATCCATGCCTTAAATGTGCCGCCAACATTCCCACTCCCAGGCCTCTGCCAAAGCCGTTCTCTTTACTTGCAATGCTACCCAAACCTTGCCCATGCCTTTGTCCCATCTCCTTCAGAAAACCTCTCTACTCTTCCCGTCTACAGTAGGCTTTCTTCCCTTCTCTCCTCTTGGTCTTTAATTCTGTGCCACCTTCCATTGGTGTCTAACTGCTTGTGTCAGATTCTCTTTTCACCAAATAAAATGTTAAGAGCCCATGTTAGGGATCATGTCCTGGTTCACTGCAGTTCAACACACACACAGAGCCTTTTCCAGACCAGCACAGAGTGTCGCTAAGAGGAGCGAGGACACCAACCCACAAACAAGCAGTTCTGTTACACAGGGTGCTATTACCTGGGAACCTTGTCAAGGGTCTTTCTAAATCTCAACAGAGAGAAGCCAACACTAAAGAAATGAGATTTTAGACTCCCGACCAAGATGGAGGTGTAGGTAGACACACTGTGCCTCCTGACACAACCGAAAGAAGGACAACAAATTTAAAAATAAAAAAACAACCAGAACTGACAGAAAATCAAACTGTATGGAAGTCCAACAACCAAGGAGTTAAAGAAGAAAATTCATCTAGACCAGTAGGAGGGGCGGAGACAGGCAGCCAGGCAGAGAGGACTCTCAGCAAGGCAGCGTCTGGCAGACTGGGTGGTCCCACATTCGAGTGTGGATAAACTGGGAGGAACAACTGGGGAGCAAGACAGACCTTGCAATCCAGGGTTCCAGTGCGGGAAAATAAAGCCTCAAACCTCTGACTGAAAACATCTGTGGGGGTTGAGGTGGCAGCGGGAGAAACTCCCAGCCTCACAGGAGAACTCATTGGAGAGACCCACAGGGTCCTAGAATGTGCACAGGCCCACCCACCCGGGAATCAGCACCAAAAGGGCCCAGTTTGATTGTGGGTAGTGGGGGAAGTGACTGAAAACCAGCAGAGAGTGGAGCAAGCAGCATTATTCCCTCTCCGACCCTCCCCCACATACAGCATCACAACACAGCGATGTGGCTTGCCCCACCCTGGTGAACAACTAAGGTTCCGCCCCTTACTATGTAACAGGTGTGTCAACACACACACACACACACAAAAGGCCCAAATGAGAGAACAGATCAAAGCTCCAGAAAAAATACAACTAAGTGACGAAGAGATAACCAACCTATCAGATGCACAGTTCAAAACACTGGTAATCAGGATGCTCACAGAACTGGTTGAATATGGTTGCAAATTAGAGAAAAAAATAAAGGCTATGAAAAGTGAAATAAAGGAAAATGTACAGGGAACCAACAGTAACAGGAAGGAAACTGGAACTCAAATCAACAGTGTGGACCAGAAGGAAGAAAGAAACATTCAACCAGAACAGAATGAAGAAATAAGAATTCAAAAAAATGAGGAGAGGCTTAGGAACCTCCAGGACATCTTTAAACATTCCAACATCCAAATCATAGGGGTACCAGAAGAAGAAGAGGAAGAGCAAGAAATTGAAAACTTATTTGAACAAATAATGAAGGAGAACTTCCCCAATCTGGCAAAGGAAATAGACTTCCAGGGAGTCCAGGAATCTCAGAGAGTCCCAAAGAAGTTGGACCCAAGGAGGAACACACCAAGGCACATCATAATTATATTAGCCAAGATCAAAGATAAGAAGAAAATCTTAAAAGCAGCAAAAGAAAAGGAGACTGTTACCTACAAAGGACTGCCCATGACTGTCAGCTGATTTCTCCAAAGAAATCTTGCAGGCGAGAAGGGGCTGGAAAAAAGTATTCCAAGTCATGAAAGACAAGGGCCTACATCCAAGATGACTCTATCCAGCAAAGCTATCATTTAGAATGGAAGGGCAGATAAAGTGCTTCCCAGATAAGGTTGAGTTCAAGGAGTTCAACATCACCAAGCCCTTATTCTATGAAATGTTAAAGGGACTGGTCTAAGAAAAAGAAGGTAAAAAATATGAACAGTAAAATGACAGCAAACTCACAGTTATTAAGAACTGAACCTAAAACAAAAACAAAAACAAACTAAGCAAACAACTAGAACAGGAACAGAATCACAGAAATGGAGATCACATGGAGGGTTATCATCAGGGGGGTGGGTGGGGAGAGAGGGGGAAAAGGTACAGGGAATAAGAAGTGTAAATGGTAGGTAGAAGATAGACAGGGGGAGGTTAAGAATAGTATAGGAAATGTAGAAGCCAAAGAACTTATATGTATGACCTATGGACATGAACTAAAGAAGGGGAATGTGGGTGGGAGGGGGTGTGCAGGGCGGAGGGGAATAAAGAGGGGAAAATGGGATAACTGTAATAGCATAATCAATAAAATATATTTTAAAAAAAAGAAATGAGATTTACCCATCATTTCTTTCCTTATCCTCTCCCCTAAACCAGTTCCTCCTCCTATGTCTCCAATCATTATTGTCCTATTCACCAGAGGCCACTTAAAAAATATATTTTTTTATTTATATTTAGAGACAGGGGAAGGGGGGAAGAAAGAGAGTAAGAGAAACATTGATGTGCAAGAGAAACATTAATCAGTTGCCTCTCACATGCCCCTCTGGGACAGGCCAGCACCCCAGGCATGTACCCCAACCAGGAATCAAACTGGTGACCTTTTCACTCTGCCAGATGATGCCCAACCCACTGAGCCACACCAGCCAGGGCCACCAGACTCCTTACACTCCCTCAGCCACATCCCCACACACATTACGGGTGACCAAGCACTTACACACTCATGACCTGTTCTCAGTCTACACCCACCAGGTTTTAAGTGGAAGGCTCTGAGTGACTGACAGGAGGAAGCAATCAGCTTCAGAGGCCCCCAGGACTTCTTGTGTCCTAGAACCCAAGCCTTTCTCCTGCTGTCTTCTTCTAAGCCTTTTCTACTACCTGGCAGCCTTTTTGACCTGTTTTACCTGGGAAATGTTTCATAAGTAAATTCTCATTCTCCCATTCCTTTTACCTAGATCATCAAAGTTGTCTTTCCCTTGAACTTTCCAATGTTAATTTTTCCTTTTCCAATCTAGCCTTCATCCTCCACTGGACGTGTATGTCCATAGCAGAGCTCTGATCATGTCTATCCTTGCTCAAAAGCCTGCAGTGGCTCCCTAATAAAGTCCTAACATTCAAGACCTTCCTGGCTATGCAGAAGTGACCTTTAAAGATTGTTTTTCCTTCTATGAGTAGTCTTGGCCTCAGCCAGATAGATTGACATACCAGGTTCCCAAAATGTGCCTGAAATGTTTATTTTCAAGTTCCAATGTCTGAATCCTTACTGGCCATCTCCAAGTTTACTCTCTCCCTTCATCTTTTCCAGGCACAACTACCAGCCACTAGGCACTGAGGAAGACAGAGATGGGTCACATACACTGTCTGCAGCCCCAAAGAAATTCACATTCTAGGAGACAAAGACAAACTCACAGCTACAGGAGAATAATAAGGAAGCATATAGTGCTCCCTGAGCTCTGGTTGTTTCAGAACTGGCTTTAGGTGGTCAGAGATTTCTTTGGGAGTGAGAACCTGAGCTGAGATCTGGAAAATGTTGAAGCCAAGAGGTTTCTTTGAAGATCTGGAGAACTATACAAATCCTGGGAAGTCAGAAATTTCTTTGGCTGTTCTGGACTTGAGTGCAAGGGAATCATAAAGGATCTTGGACCCTAATTCTGAGGGCAATAGGGACTCGTGAAATGACAGAATTGCATTTGTACATTGGAAGTGTCACTCAGGTGATAGGAAGGGCCAGAAAGACATTGGCTTTTAGGATATCTGGAGTCCCCAGAGCACTTTTTTTAAAGTGAAAATTTAAATTGAAGTATAATATACATCCAGAAAAGTGAACAGGTACTAAGTGTGACAGTTCAATTAATTATTACAAAATAAATCCACCTGTGCGACCACGCTCAAAACAAGAAAAAAAAATGTTTCCAGCTCCACAGAAGCAGCCCCATCAATCAGTGCCCCTCCCCACACCCCAAAGGTAACTGCTTTATAAATTCACAGATTAGTTTAAAATTAGTTCCCTGGTTTTAAAATTTATATAAGTGGAGTCATAAAGTATTTTTATGTCTCCATATTCTTTTAACATGTTTGTGAGCTATATCCATGTTGTTGTATGTAGTGGGCATTGTTTCATTTTTCAGTGCTGTGTATTCTGTTGCATGAATATACTACAATGTATTTATTCTCTTGGTGATGGGCATTTGGGATGTTCCCATACTGTGGCTGTTACAAATGATGATGTTATTAACATTCCCTTGAACTTTCCAATGTTAATTTTTCCTTTTCCAATGTAGCCTTCATGCTCCACTGGGCGCATGCACCTTCTGCACTTGTGCATGAATTTTGGGGGTATATACCTAGAAGTAGAATTGCTGGGTAATAGGTTAAGTACATATTACAACTTAGTAGTTAACATCAGATTGTTTTCCAAAGTGGCTGTAGCAATTTACAGTTCTACCAGCAGTGTGTGACTTGCTGTTGCTTGCTCCCTTGCCAACGCTTAGTGTTGCCAATCTTTTTCAGTAAGCAGTTCTGGAGCCATCTTAGTGATCACTTGCCTGACAATTAATGGTTAATGAATTTGAACACATTTTCATATGTGTGTTTGCCATTTAGATATCCCCTTTTGTGATATCATCTTTTCGTGTTCAAATATTCAGACCATTTTTCTATTTGCCTTTTTTTAAATTTGCAGAGTTCTTTACATATCCTAGACACAACCTCTTTGCTGGTTTCTTTTACTCCACAGCTTGCCTTTTCGTCCTCTTTATTGTGTCTTTTGATGATCAGAGGTTTCTAATTTTAATGTAGTCCAAAGTATCAATTTTTTTCTCTCACAGAACATCTCAGTTCCGGTTAGCCACATTTCAAGTATTCAGTAGTCACTTGCATGGTGACAGTATTGGACAGAGCCGCTTTAAAGTTTGGTTTGTTTTCCTCATGTAGATCTACAATGAACATAGAATTTATTTTAGTATATGATGTGAGGTAGGAGTCAAGTTTCATTTTTTCCTATATGGATACACAGCTGACCCAGCACCATTTATTGAAAGTATTATCCTTTCCTCACGCCTCTGTTATACCTCTTTGTCACGAAGAAAGTTTCTAAATATGAGTGGTTCTGTTTTTGGTTTCTCTGTTCTGTTTCATTGGTTTGCCTATTCCTGCATCAACATCACAGCCTTTGTAGCTGTAGCTTTATTAGTCTGAACCCAGTAGCGTTTTGTTTGCGGATCTCCAGTAGACAGCAATTAAAATCTTTTGCACTAAAGGCAGGGCACGATAAGCAGCCTGGGTTCAAATCGTGACCCCACCATTCTATATGCTGTATGTAACCTCAACGAGTTAACCTTTCCGTGAACCTCAGCTTGAGGAAAAATGTTGTGGGGCAACTTTTTCCACAGGGTTGTTGGGGTGGTTTCACTAATATAAAGTGCTTAGTAATGTCTGGCACAAAGTAAGCTCTCAAAAAACACTGAGTGGACCGTATGTAAATTTGAGTTATCTGCTGGTCTTTTTCTTTTTTAGACAAGGAGCTCCCGGAGGTAAAGGCCTGCGCTGCATTTACGTATCTGTTTCCCGCCTACCCCTTAATGCCTGCCACGCTGCCTGGCATGCAGTAGAGGGCTCAATTAATGCTTTTTGAATTAATCAATTCAGGTACTTCGTATGTATTAGCGGAGGTAGACCACAGATCCTGATAAGGACTGGGAAGCATTGAAAAGGAAGAACTGAACACCAGGGGGAGCAAGAACCTGTGCTCTCCAGATATCGCGAGAATTCCCGACAACGCACGTTCCGTTTCTGGCGGAAGCGCGGGTCTGAGAGGAGCTACCCAAGAGCAGGCGATATCGCGTGTAGCGTGGGGGTTGCTTCCGGGTTGCGCGCCGGGAAGCAGGAAGTCATCGGCTTCTTGCTGGGCGGCTGCTGTCCCGAGGCGGGAGGAGCGCTGGGGGGCGCGGGCCCTGCATGTGAGTGACTGGGGCCCGAGGCCGGGAGGGGGAGGTCGCTCCGTGACAGCGTCGCCGCCGCGCCCGTTTGTGACATTCTCGCCCATCCCCGCCCCTTCCCCCACAGCCACCTCTTATCCCTACGCTTACACCTTTTTTGAGCCTCTGGCGTTTTGCAGACTGATGGGATCCCCCAGCAACTCTCCCGGGGTCGACTCCCTTAAGACATCTCCCCTGTTTTCCTTCGTTCTCCCTGGAATAGCAAGGTGAAGTCGACCCTACTTGTTTCGCAGCCACCACAACAGTGTCCAAAACATGAGAGATGCTAGCGAAGTTTAGGTTTCACTGCCCTCTTGATAGATTTCTATTTTTTTGTATATTGAGATTAAATTCTCTGATCCCCTCCAAAACATCTTTCTAGTTGTTAAAGAGGGTTATTTTTCTACCCCAGTGTGAATTTGGTATGTGATAAGCATGACATTTGGATTTCAGAAAGGAATGTGACTTGATGTATTGACCTGAATAAATGAGCTGTTTGTAATCGCCTTTTATTTTATTTTATTTTTATTTATTTTTAGACAGAGGGGGAAGGGAGGGAGGAGAGAAACATCAGTGTGTGGTTGCCTCTCGCACGCCCCCTACTGGGGACCTGGCCCGCAACCCAGGCATGTGCCCTGATTGGGAATCCAACCGCGTTCGCCGTCCGAGGCTCAATCCACGGAGCCACCCCAGCCAGGGCATGTAATTGCCTTTTAGTACAAGGAAATTCTCCTTCTTCATGCCATAGTATTTGAAGGCCAATAACCTTACAAACGCCACGTTTTCTGCTCTAAGAGCCCACATAGCCTTGGTATTCAAAAATGTATTTCTTTTGTCATCATCTTATAATAGAGACTACTCTGAGATATTATGACTATCTGGTTGATCATTTCATTGCTCAAAAGATGGTGGAATCTTACAAGAACAAATCTTTGCTTATAAATTTGTTTGAGCTTTGAATTATCACAATTTCTTTCTAAGGAATAACATGCCTTAACCTAAATTCAACTTTGAAATTATGGGAGTTATAATAGAAAATATAAAGTGATATTTTCCCTCCCATCTTCTAAGTTCTCCTAGCTGGGCTAATAATCAGATTAACAGGAGAAAAACAAAATTTTAGTACATATGCACAGAGAATTCACATAAGCATGAAATTCCCCAAGACAGTGAGGCAAACAGGCATATTTGTCATTTTGGACAAAGGAGAGGGGGGTGGAATCTTAAATTTAAAAAGTGACATTGAGCGATTTACAAGTAATTGAGGAAGAGTGGAACACACTTGGCAGGTAAGTTTTTGCTAGGCAACCCAGAAGACAGTTTGTGGTGGTGGTGGGAGGCATTGGCTCCTGCCTGGAGTCTTCCAGTCCAAAGGTAGGGTGATTGTGTTAAGGTTCCCTTCCTGAAGCAAGTTTTTCCATCTCACTCTCTTAGGTAGGAAAGTGGGGGAGGGGGAAGGTGCTTTGAGTCTTTTAATTGCCAACTAAAAATTGATATCCCAAAAGGAACTTCAGGGTGGTAAAACTTGGTCTCTTTCACTAAATGGAAGTTTTGACTGAAGTTCACATAGCCCTACTTGCATACCAGAGAGAGGCCCTGTTTGCCCCGTTAGGCCCTTTCTGCTTTGTACCAAAACAATTTTCAAGACCCAGGTTTAATCACTGTTCCTCCATAGCTACCTTACAACACCACAGAGAATGTGCAGTATAAGGTTCCTGACCTGCCCACCTAAGCCTTTATTAGGTGAATATATTTTTAAAAAATAGAAGAATAGAAAGTAAAATGAATAAACCATTAATTACATTAAATTAGTTTGGGAACAGACTGATCACTTTAGATCCTTTCTTTTCTTAAAAAAAAAAAAAAGATTTTACTTATTTATTTTTAGAGGGGAAGGGAGAGAGAGAGAGACGGGGAGAGAAACATCAATATGTGGTTGCCTCTCACACAACCCCCACTGGGGACCTGGCCCCACAACCCAGGCATGTGCCCTGACTGGGAATCAAACCAGCGACCCCTTGCTTCACAGGCCGGCACTCAGTCCACTGATCCACACCAGCCAGGGATTAGGTCCTTTCTGTAAATTTGTTCCATAGACACTGATGAGGTTCCACATCTCACAGGTGAATTTGCATGTCTGGTTTTAGTTTCTCGCGTTGTTATTGTCTCTATCTCTGCTTTCAAGAAAAAAATTATTGTGTGTGTGTGTGTGTGTGTGTGAGAGAGAGAGAGAGATAAGATAGATGTAGTACAAAGTTAAAGAGTTGTGTTTAAGGTTCAAAGTTTAAAGGTTTAAAAGTCAAGGTTGGAAGAAAGTTCAATCATTGGACAAAGCACTGGGGGCTAGGCTTTGTAGACAGAGGGAATTGTATGTACAAATGAAAAAGATGTGAAACATTATGTTAGTGAAGAATGTAAAGAAGGAATGGGAAATGAGACTGATCAGGTAGGCAGTAACCACATTATAAAGGGCCTTGCTAAGTGAGTTGGACTCAATCTTATAACAATTAGTAAATATTTAATTTAACTATTGGGATGGATGTTTTACATCATTTTATAATTCCTTAACAACACTGTTGAAAACACATACTTATTCCCATTTTATAAATGAAAACTGGGGCTTGGAGAAGTTAAGTACGGTGTCCTGGCCACACAGTAGATGGAGAATCTGTTATTTCATTCAGCTTTTTCCAACTCCAGTGCCTGTATTCTTAACCACCATGCTTAATTGTTCCCCAGCAGGGCATGCAGAATCAAGGAAGGAGCTTTAAATAGATGAGTATTGTGAACCAATTTGTGTTTCAGAAAAATAACTTGTACAGAGGATCAAGAGGAGATAACCTGAAAGTGTAGAGATTAAATATATCTTTGTGATGGTCCATGGGAGAGAGGTTTATGGCCTTAACTGCCATTAATATAGAGCTAAAGAGGAGGTGATGAATGTGAGAACAATAGAGGTCGAATTGATGATTTAGTGACTGATTTATTGGTGAAGATGAGGAAGGAGGAGGAGAGGTTTTAGATTTGGAGAACTGGTGTTTCTATTAAGAAAAGGAATGTAGTTGGAGAAATCAGTTGCAGGGGGAAAATAATAAGTCAGTTATGGACACATTACACATAAGGGACTATAGGAAATTTGGGTCTTGAGTTTGGGAGAGTTTTCTAGATTGGAGAAGAGATTTGGGACTCACTAATAGCTGGTTGTGAAAGCCATGGAGGGAATGAGAAGGTCAAGGACAACTATGATAATACCAACATTCAGGGACATAGACTCTGGGAAGAGAACAAGAGAATTATGCCAAGGTTTGAGAGCACTTGATAGAGATAATGGGTAGCCACAGCAGCTGCTGCAGAGAGATCAGGTAAGTTGATCACTGAAAGAAGTCTTTTGGACTTGTCATGTAGAAAGCCATTGGTGGCCTTAATGAAAGCAGTGTCAGTGATGTGAGTGGGACAGAAATAATGATTTCAACAGGTTAACAAGTGAATGGAGGCTTGAGAAATAAGATGAAGTGATGCTATTTTTTTTTTTTTTTTTTGAGCTTGGCTGCAAAGAGAGAATGGAGTGCATGCATTGGAAGTCTAAAGAGGAAGCATTATTATTTTTTAAATAGTGGGAAGTGGAAAAGATGAGGATAGGAGCAAGTAGATACAAGTTTTAAAATGTGGAGGCTCCTGCTTCAAAGATGTCAATGTCATAGAGGGAAAAAAAGCCAGAATCTGTCCTAGATTTGAGTAGACCAAAGAGACGCAACAGCTAGCTGTGATGTGTGACACATTGGTTGGATCATAAATTTCTAAAAAGAAATATGGGCCCTGGCTGGGTAGCTCAGTGGGTGAGAGCATTGTCCTGATATGCCAAGGTTGCGGGTTCCATCCCTGGTCAGGGCACCTATAAGAATCAACCAATGAATGCATAAACAAGTGGAGCAACAAATCCATGTTTCTCTCTCTCTGAAATCAATTTTTTTAAAAAGCAATATGGCTTTTTTTGAGGGACAGTAAGGGAAATTTGACTATGGATTGGATAGTAGGTAATATTAGAGAATTAGTAATTTTAATAGTTATGATAATGATGCCTAATATTCTATGTAATAATGTCCTTATTCTTAGAAGATGCATTCTGAAACATTTAGAAGTGATTTTGTGATGTGTCACAACTAACTTTCAAATGGTTCTGGTAAAAACAGAGACAAACAAAGCAAATATGGCCATGTGTTAACAATTGGCGAGTCTAAGGATATACAGATGTTCATTGTACTGTTTCAATGTTTCTGGAGGCTTGAAATTTTCAACATAAAAAGTTGGGAAAATAATGAAAAGGCATATTCAGAGAGTGAAGAAAGTCCCAGACTCTTCACATTTCACTGGGCAGAGATGGTCACAAAGGGACCGTCAGATTCAA
The DNA here is from genome assembly GCA_007922815.1 of Macrotus californicus. Classification (NCBI taxonomy): domain Eukaryota; kingdom Metazoa; phylum Chordata; class Mammalia; order Chiroptera; family Phyllostomidae; genus Macrotus; species Macrotus californicus. Next base: position 29,670 of record VMDR010000957.1, read on the forward strand.
GTGGTGATAAGGGTGAAAAACTAGGATTCTCTCAATTGTAAAGTTTGAGTGCTTATTGCAGTTTTAAATTGCTACTCTTTTAAGTTATGTTTTATTCATTATTTTTTCTTTAAATATGTCTGTTATTTCTTAGTGGTTTTTATTATAATCCAAAGACCACATTTTTTTCCCCTGTAGTAAAACGTATCTGCAATTAATGGGAATCACTGGACAAAATATAATGGAATATATTATAACACTAAACAGTGGATTATCATACTACACAGGTAGCATAATACTAAAGAACCTAGTAGGGGAAAAACAAAGTTTAATCTTTCTATGGATATTGCGCCCATTGTTGAAGATTGGGACATATTTAGGTGGGCTCTTGGAACTTTATTTCTCAACTATAGTGTTTCCCCGTTCGTGTTTTATCTAAATGAATCAGCATTGCCTCTTAGAGTTGCTGAGCTGGCATAGCTGTTTAGTTTGGAAAGCTGAGAACCTCCAGGCTTTTGTTACATCGGTATTTAGGACATATTTATATCACTAGAGGAATTCTGTATTAAACAGGGCAAAGGAGAAGTTTACATTTAGTGTGACCTCTTAACCTGTTTTCTGCCTTAAACATTTTTATTGATAAGTTTTATTAGAGTCATTCTATTACAATTCTGTCCTGTGTTTTTCCTACACTTAGACCCGGAAAGAATTGTGGAGAACATTTCATTAGAGCTCCCAGTTTCTTCCTCCTATTCCTGAAGTACTCCTTCAAAAGTGGATGCCCCTGGCTTACCTCCCCCAGACTTCTCTTGAAAGCATGCTGTGTCTACCTCAGCACTCAACATTCTGAGCAGGACACTTCCTTGTTGTGGGGTCTGTCCTGTGCATGGTAGGGCGTTTAGTCTTTACCTGCTGGATGACAGTAGTACCCCTCAGTTTTGACAATCAAAAATATCCTCAGACATCACTAAATCTCCCCTGGGGAGCAGAATCACCCCCAGTTGAGAACTGTTCTAAAGCAGTGTCTCCTCATTGGGGGTGCTCCTCTGGTCAGCAGGGAAGAGGTTTGAACCCTCTCCCAGCGGTTCTGACAGCTCAGCACGTCCAGGGCGGTGCCTGCGTGAAATGAAACCTTGGTTTCTGTAGAGCTGCCAGTGGTCCTGCCTGTGCCCTTGCAGGTACAAGCCGCTGTTAAGAGTCACACTCACTCCAGAACTTCCCTCTGTGGCAAAACTCATTTCTGCCAGAGTTGGACCTGCTCTCTAGAGGTAAAGGGATTGTAACAAGCTTCAGCTGATTTCACTCAGTCCCCACATACTTGATGTTTAGCCATGACTTTATGTTTGATTTTTTTTAAGGGATATGATTTTATTTTTATACAGACTCTTGTGTCTGAGGGCTGACTTCCACTAGATTGCAGGGAGGGAGCTGCTCTGGCAGTATGAAACCAACCTAAAGACAAGATTTCTGTTGTTTAATTAACATATCTACTAGATGCTGGTAGTATCCCTCAAGTAATACAATCAAAACTGTCTGCAGACTTTCCGAAGGTCCTGGGGCAGAGGGGTTGGGTGGGGGGCAGAATCCCCCTAGTTGAGAACCAATGATGTAACCAAAGGCAAAAGGAGGGCTTATTATCAAGACTCCCACGTGCTCTTAGAAATTTCAGTACATTATCAGTAACTGCCTTTCTAATAACTTGGGAAGTGTGTTAGAATATCAGGGAAGAAGGATGGACAGTTTGCAGAAATATATTCAGTATCGTAATGTCATTGTATACTTGAATTATAAAAAATAAACTATTGTTTTTGTAATTTAAACCAGGAGTTTAATGAGATTGTTATGTGTATCAAAAGCGGGCAGAGGTTTACAAAAGTTGTAAAAGTGTCATTAGAAGTGATGATCGTTGACCTCCGTTTAGCCTCACCGGCACTCTACTGCCTACACCAATAGGGTGTTCTCTGCCTGGGGGATCCCTGCATGTGCCCCACCGCCCAGTTCTTTCAAAAGTTTTTACTAGATTTTTTCTACAGTTCCCTCTGCTCTCTGCTAGCCCTCTACTGAGTTTTAATTGATTTTGACTAGGTAATGTTGGATAATTTATTCTAGTGTGCTTAAATGAACATTATTCCTGCTTGCTTGCTTAGAATATCTTTGTTAATTTAATAGGAAAAATCTGTCTCTGGAATCATTAGTCACAAAACCAAGATGTGAAAACTGTTGTAATAAGTTATCGCTTTATTCTTTTTCCAGGACTCATTGTCGCTGGTAACTTTCCAGTTCTCAGCCACTCAGTTGTGATATTCAAGGGACAAGGTGTTGTGGTTTCGGAACTGCGGTCTCAGAATAGGAAAATACTTGGTAAGGGAGGCAGCATGCATGCAGGTTAAAAGCACCAACCCTGAAGTCACGCTTGGGTTCACATCCTGGGGAGTAATGAAACCTTTCCAGCCTTAGTTTCAGCGTCTGTGAAATGGGATTAATCATGCCTTCCTTATGGGATTGCTCTAACGAGTTTACTGAGGTGATGTGTCTGGAGTGCTTAGCATAGTGCCTGGCACAGGGTGGCATAACTGGATGGTAATGTAGGAATGCAATTAGTTGGAGTGTCTTTATTTTCTAATGAATTGAATTTGTTCTCCTTCCTGAAGTGTTCACACACTCTTAAAATTTTAGAGCTAGAACAGACTTTAAAAACCTTTTGCTTTGATCTTCTGATTTTGGGGTTGAGGAAATAGACCGAGTAACTTAGCAGAATCACAACAATGTAATAAATGCCACAACAGGGGTAAGTTCAAATTCTGTAAATATACATTTAAAACAGTCTTTATTGAGGTGTAATGTATATGTCAAAAATTCACCCACTTAAAATACACAGTTCAGTGGTTTTTTAGTATATTCACAAAGTTGTGCAGCCCTTACTACATCCTAAGTTTGGAACATTTTTGTCACTCTAGAAAGAAACCCTGTAGCTATTAACAGTTATTGCCCATTCTTCCCCACCCTCTCCTCTAGACAACCACTAATTAATGTACTTCTTGTCTCTGTAGATGTGTTCATTTTTCACTTTTTATGTAAATGCAGTAATATAATGTGGTCTTTTAAGACTGTCTACTTTTACTTAATGTTTTCAAGGTTTATGTATGTTGTAGCGTGTGTCAGTGCTTCATCCCACTCTACTATTCAGTAACATTTCACTGTATGGATATGCCTCATTCTACCCGTCCATTCAGCAGTATGGACATTTGGATTGCTTCCATTTTTGAGCTGTTATGAATAATGCTGCTTGAACATCTGTGTGTAAGTTTTTGTGTGAATGTATTTTAAATTCTCTTGGAGTCATACTGAGTTAAAAGTGGAATTGCTGAGTTATATGGTAACTATGTTTAAATTTTTTGAGGAACTGCCAAATGGTTTTCCAAAGCAACTGGACCATTGTACATTCCCAGCAGTGTACAGAGTCCCAATTGCTCATCATCATTGCCAACACTTGTTATTATCTGATATCCATCCCAGTAAGTGTGGAGAGGTATCTTATTGTGGTTTTGTTTTGTACTTCCCTGATGGCTAATAATACTGAATGTCTTTCATAGTTTATTGGCCATTTGTATGTCTTCTTTGGAGGAATGCCTGTTCAAACCCTGTTTTGGATTATTTGTCTTTTTATTATTAAATTGTAAGAATTCTTTTTTTAAGATTTTATTTATTTATTTTTAGAGAGAGGGAAAGGGAGGGAGAAAGAGACGGAGAGAAATAGTGATTGATTGCCTCCCACACATGCCCTGACCAGGAACTGAACCTGCAACCCAAGCATGTGCCCTTACCGGGAATTGAACCAGCAGCCTTTTGCTTTGCAGGACATCACCCAGCTAACTGAGTCATACCAGTCAGGGCTGAATTGCAAGAATTCTTTATGTACCTGAATGTAGAACCTTATCAGATACATAATTTGCAAATATTTTCCCCTATTCTGTGGGATGTTTCACTTTCTTGATCATTTGTAGCACAAAAATTGTTAATTTTTGACGTAGTCCAACTTGTCTTTTGGTGCTCATGCTTTTGATAACATCTAAGCCATTGCGTAATCCAGTGTCAAGAAAATTTTCCCATTTTCTTCTAAGAGTTTTATAGTTTTACCTCTGAAGTTCAGGCCTTTGATCCATTTTGAGTTAATTTTTATGTAAGGTAGAAGGAAGGGTCCAGTTCTATTCATTTGCATGTGGATATCAAATTGTCCCAGCGGCATTTGTTGAAAACACACATTTTTAAATAGAGTTTATGCCATGCTTTTATATAAACCTTGAACTGGAGGCGTATATGGCCTTAAAAAAACAGTTAGAGCAAGAGCACACAGTTTGGGGAAAGGATGTATCCCCTTTTGTGCGCAGTGTTCCTCCTTCCCTCCCCCAGTTCCTCAAAGTCTAGATGACCTGCCATTAGAAGTTTGAGTCTGACTTAATAGCATTCGTTAAAAGCTCTAGGTGATTCTAATGTGGAGGCACGCTGCAGAACTAGGAGCTCGCTAGAAGGTCTATAGTCACAAAGAGGACCAAACAGGAGTCCTTAGGAGGCGCTGTTGGAAGAGAGAGATGCTGAAGTGTACTGCCTTGTGGCCTTTCAGGCCTCCTTATCTCTGCTGGACCTACACGACTGTTGTCCTCTGCTCTCCAGGTGGTGACACCTCCTTACGGAAAAGGAGAGTTGTACCATGCCAGTAATTTTTGAGATTAGAAGCACTTTGAGGATGGAGTATGTAAAATAATAGGACTTTCTGCATTAAAAAAAAAATAGAAGAGAGCATAAATCCCAAGCACTGTTTTTCCTACTGTAAGTGAAGAAAAATAATGTTCTGTAACAAAAGCGCTTTTTTTAAAGAACTAAATTCATTTTACAAATGATACAGAGAGAATTCTTGCCGTTTTACCTTTGATTCTATAGTCCTCTTGAAACTATTTGTCTTTAAAATAACTATGAGAATGAATTGGATCCTGAAATTAGTTATAGATCTTTGGTCTTTTAAGTATGTAAAATACAAATGAAATGCCCCCTATTGTCTAAAATTGTATCTGTGGAAAAGCATGAGGACTGCAGCCTGCAAGGTCCGAAGAGCTCCCATGCCATGGTTTTTGTGTTGCCTGAAATCCTCGTTCTGCCAGGAACAAAGCAGATCAGCACCTTCCTCAGAGCACACCTCGCCTTCGGTGATCAGTTCCTCCTCTTGTGTTGCTGAAAGGTCTGTTAAGGAGAAAATTCTGAGATGTTCTAAATTAAGTTACAGGGCCCAAGCCAGAGAGTGAAAGAGACACAATTGTTAGTTTGATACTGCCTCAGGGTCAGCTAACAAAAGACTGTTCACGTTTTTTCCAGTGCCTGTGGGAACTTTGATTAATTTCTAGATGGCTATCTGCTGGATTATTTTAGCCAGGCACTGTGAGACGCCAGGAGCCTCTGCTTGTTGTTTTTGGACTGCTGCCTCAGCCAGTCTATAGGACACTTCTTTACGTGGCCTCTGCCACTGCCCCAGAGTTGGTCCCTTCTCCTACCCCTTTGCCCATAGCTATTGTCAGTTTTTTCACACTGCCTCTTTCTTCTCCCTTTGCCCTTGCTTGATGTACAAAAACGCTTGCAGAACTCTGGGACGGGGGACATGTTGTCTTTTCTACCTAGCCGTGCTGCTCCATGCGGACCAGTCCCGCGAAATTGGCAGCAGATGCTTGGGGGAGAGAGCAAGCTCCTGCTTACTAAAGAGGGTACAGATCCCTTTTTCTCTGAAATCCAGCACACCCTATGACCTTACCAAAAAGCACTTGGTGTCGTCTGCCCTTACCTGGGCTGATGCGCGCGTTCCAGACACGTAGGTGTGTCGTCCACAACTGCGACTTGTAGTCCTGGGTCCCTGTTCAGGCGCCAGATGATGCGGACCTGCCCCACGGGTCTGTGTGTTGTGGATGTTTATCCTGTGTCTCCAGATGAGAAACGAATAACAAACGACAAACAAATTGACTTGGACTAAAAGAATCCGGTGGAGAAAAGGGATAGCGTGGCCAATCTCTAAATGATAAAGAGAGGGCTCCGACCCCTGCCTGGACAGGCTTTTATTGATATTCTAGGTACATTACATCAGGGATGGTCCTCATTTACTGTGCACAGGTTCACTTTAGGTGGTTACCTTTTATAGATAACAAAGGAAAGAATGTTGCCAAACACTTCAAAGAGAAAGGTCATTTGCAAATGTAAAGGGGAGAAGAGGCTGAGCTGTTTACACTCATACTTGGGAGGTTTAGCACAAGTCACAGTAAACTCCTGCTGTCTCAATCCCAGGTGAGGGAGTTTTTAGCAAGAGCAAGTTTCAAAGCGGCCTAGGAGCAATGCAGGCCTGATTCCCCATGGGAGACCAATCCGTGGATGTCTCCTGCATGCCGAACATGCATCTGTCTGTTTTCAGAACAGAGCTGAGCTACATGAGACATTACCACGCAGATAGGTTCCCTGTAGCTGCCGGTGGTTTAAACTCCATGCCCGGAGACTGGTCTTCTTTTTGGCTGGCATTTTTGTCTCAATAAAACCTTACTTACAAAAAGACTTTCAGCCTTGGAAGTTATTTTTTTGTTTGTTTCATGGGTCTCTCTGCTATAAACGGAAAGAAATAATTGACCGACAACATTCTCCGTAAGCTCGCTCTTTTTATTTTAGTAAATCACAATAGCAGATCTTTTGTGATAAGTTTCAGAAACCGTTTGGAGTGACTGTTTCATAGTGCTGTTAGGGATTGATTGTGCTGTAGGCCAGTGCTCCTAAAGCGTTTGGGTCCCAGCGCTGGTCTGTAAACCGCTTGTTACTAGCTTACACTTAAGTCACGCTTAAAAACGTGTGTAGCACCTTGAGATTGTCTTACATATTCATTGTGTGTTTTATAAAAGTATTGGCCTGCAGTGGGTTGGGAAAGCACAAAACCATTCTTCCATGTGGATGGCCAGGAAGCACTGTTTGAAAGCAAGTAGCTTTGAGAAGAAAGTGCTTTAAAGAAACCGTCTTTCTTTTTACATTTGTTTTCTGTCTCTCAGGGATTTTTGCATTGGGAGACATGGATCTTGCTGCCAACGAGATCAGCATTTATGACAAACTTTCAGAGACTGTTGATTTTGTGAGACAGACAGGCCATCAGTGTGGCATGTCAGAAAAGGCAATTGAAAAATTTATCAGACAGCTGCTGGAAAAGAATGAACCTCAGAGAGCGCCACCCCAGTATCCTCTCCTTGTAGCTCTGTATAAGGTAAAGTTGTGTTCTGACGTGGAAAAGCTTAGATGGAGCACAGACTCCTCAACTTTCTCCCCAAATACTGCTGTGACTGACTCCACCATTGAACCTTGGTTTTTCTGTGAATAAATTGGCCTTCACTCTTCTTACCATTTTTACTAGGAAATTTGACTGTTTTGTTAAATGTCCTAGATGAAAGCTGTGTACTTATAGTTAAACTCTATTTGTGTATGTTTTTAAGGGTGTACATACCACCCGGCTATCTGATAGAAGCTTGGTGAGCCTTGCAGTCCTCATGGTTCTCAAACTTTAAATGCTTTCAGAAGTGAATATAAATGGCTTGTGTAAGAAAATGGATTAGTTCTTAAAGCACATTGGAAATAGCAGAAGAGGGCTGTTATTTTCTTGGCATTAAAGTGTTTTGTTTGCTGGGACAAGTACTAATCCTTTTCCTGACTTTCCCTGTAGGTCATCGGAACCCTGGGATTAATCTTGCTCACTGCCTACTTTATGATTCAACCTTTCAGCCCATTACCACCTGAACCAGTACTTTCTGGAGCTCACACCTGGCGCTCACTCATCCATCACATCCGGCTAATGTCCTTGCCCATTACCAAGAAGTATATGTTAGAGAATAACGGAGTTCCTCTGCACGGTCACAATGAAGACAGATCCTTCCCAGGTAGATGCTGCATTACTACTTAAGAGATACAGCCTTCTTGACAATACTGTATAAGATGGGAAAGGAAATAACATTTATGGACATCTAATGAGAGGTACTTTTCCTATATCGTTTCACTTAATTCAGCCCTTACTAAAACTCTGGGACAGGTTTTATTTTCTTCATTTTGCATATTGAGAAACTTAAGGCTCAGGGAGATTAAGAAACTTGTCCAAAGAACATATCTGATAGAGCCAAATTCAAGCCTTGAATCCAAAACACACGTGGTGGGGATGAATGTTTTTATTCATAGGGAGGATTTGAATGTGTCTTTTCTATCTTTTTCCTTTCCTGTGATCTCAATCCATAATAGATATTTTAATAAGTAGCTATTGATTTATGGAAAGCATCTGAGTTCAGCTTGCTTTTAATTGGATCCTCTAACAATACATAGCCTGTTGGGCTAGGTTTTCGTCTAGGTATCTCTCACTCTTTCGAGTTAGTCTTTTCTCTCTGTCTCCCAGTGCACTTATTTAGTGCTCCCAAATGTACAATTTTGCCAATAAGTTGAATTTAAGAAACATTTGTATTTGGTAACATTGCATCAGTGACAGCATAGGAATTCCTTGTCTGACAGATCCTTTGAGGAGGTTCCTTTGAGAATGGTGAAACATGTGGTAGGACTTAAAATTTCCTTTTTTGAGGAAGACTAGAATGGTATTATTTGGGAATTTCACTTTTTTGGTGGTCTTAATCTTATTTGCCCATATGAAGGAATATGTAAATTAATGTCACAAATGGATTATGAAACTTTCACACAACCGTGAAACCTTGAGAACCCACATAACTCTTTAGGAAATATGTGTTCTCTTCAGAAAACATATTTATCTTCAGAAAAAAATGTACTCGTTGAAGCTAAGCTTTATACTCATAGTCAAAGACCTAATCAGTCATAAAAATCATCACTTGGCTTGGGTCTCCTTTGAAAACTTGTGTTGTACACTTGAGGGAATCACGGAAAGACTTCCAAAACTATGTCAAAGTCAGAGGAAGGGAACATCATAAATCAGACAGTCAGCCTCGTGCGTTTTTGTTTTTAATTTGAGTTTTTAATTCCAAATATAACTTCCTGTATTAATTGGGCAAGTTGTTTTTGAAAATTCATCAACAAAGCTCACGACAATGAAGTTGCAAGTTCCTATCAGGGAGGTCCAGAGCACGTGGGGGAAAGAGCAGAGAAACTCCTCAGTCAGGCCAGCCGGCGCTATTCCTCAGAAGTACCAGCTCCTTTCCTTCTTCCTCTCGCTGGCTCCTCGAAGGCATCTTCTGCTCTTTGGCTCATCAGAGGAAGGCAGTGACTTTTAAGGCCAGCTTGATGATGGCACTTACTTTGTTTTTCCCTGCCTATAAAGTAAATCTTCATGGGCTGCTGAGTTAAGAAATAATGGGTTGGCCAAAAAGTTTGGTTTTTTTTCTGTAAGGTGGCCCTAATAGCACTTAGTTGTCTTTAACTTCATTTGAAACAATTTTGTTAGATTGTATTGTGACAGCTGTCATATCAGCATGCATTTAAAAAAAAACCAAGTTGGTGAACTTTTTATGTAGCAATTATAATATTGAAGATGGAAGAAAATAAGCAGTTTTCAGCATATTATGCTTTACTATTTCAAGAAAGTTAAAAACACAACTGAAATGCAAAGAAAGATGTGTGCAGTGTGTGGAGAAGGTGCTGTGACTGATGGAACGTGTCAGAAGTGGTTTGCCAGGTTTTGTGCCGGAAATTTCTCTCTGGATGATGCTCCACAGTCACGTAGACCAGTTGAAGATGATAGCAATCAAATGGAGACATTACTTGAAAATAATTGTTATACCATACGGGAGTAGCCGGCATACTCAAAATATCCAAATCAATCAAGTTATTGGTAAAAATGAAATTGTCTTTTATTTTATGAAAAAAAACCCGTGGAGTTTTTGGCCAACCCAACAATAAAATGGACATGATTGCTCATTTTTTAAATTGGAGTTTAAAAATTCAAGGAATGTTAGTGTCTTGTCAACAAGCCTGATTTTTTGCTCCACTCCAAATAAATATTTTGCCGTGCAGATGGAAATAAAACGAGTCCTTGGAGCTCAGTTATAAAGAGAGAGCATTGGAAGGGTGTGGTTTTAGCTCTTAACTGTTTTTGATTCTCTTCAAAGGGCTGTGTGTACTTGTAATGTGAATATTGACATCCCTTATTTTCCTGTGTGTGATAATTCTGGGAAGCTGTAGACACATAAAGGTCACAGCATTTGCATAACATTTGGAAAGACACTTAAGAACACATCATGACATAAGGAATAAAAAGAAATATGTTGGGGAGAATTAATTTAAGCGGGCCAGGAAAGTAAAAAAGTTAACTTGTCGTCCCTAATGCCATGGTACCAAAAAAACAACTGCCCTTCAGTTCGGATTACTTAGCAGTCCCTTCAAAGTGGATGTAGAGGAGAGCACTGCGGCAGCGTCAGCTCCCAAAGGAGAGCCCTCGACTCTCTTGTTTCCTTAAGGGCTGGCCTGTCTAGTGTTCCGCAGGGTCATCTGACACTCCTCGTAGTGGCATTGTGGGCATGATGGTGGGGCACCAGGAGCAGTGGTGACGTACCAGAGGCATACCAGCAAAAGTGGTGGGTTTCCTCCTGACTGCAGGTAGTTTTCCCTCTTGACTCCCCCCAGGGAACCGAAGGCAACCGCAGTGAGATCCTTTCTCTAGGTTTCAGCCTTGGACAGGACACCTGCCCTAAATCCTGTTGGGGAGCATGAAGTGACACCTGTAGTGAGTCATGTAAACATCCGTCTTTGCAGCAGGAGATAAACAAGATGACACTTCTTAGGACTTACCAGATGCCAGGCCCTGTTCAAAGGGCTTTCCGCATACCAGCTAATCTATACAACATCCCTGTGAGGTAGGTTCTTGTTTTATGCCTGTTTTACTGAGGTGCACTGAGATTAGGTCAGTTGCCCACGGCCCCAGGCTAGTTAGGTAATGGAACCGTGATTGAACTCAGGCAGCCCATCTTCAGAGTTTGAGCTCTTAACCCCTGATGCAGTAGTTTGTAGCTGCACAATACCTGAAGAGTAAGGGTTAAGTTTGATTCGGCAGTTCTGCACTCTGTCTTTCTCAGGTCACCAGACGCTTTGTCCCTCAGCTCCCTAGACCCTGAGGAAAAGGTTCTTTCTGGCTGGTACTACAAGTCCAAAGATAAGCAATCCTCCAAGCTATTGGTCCTTTAGAGTTTTCCTGAATTAGTCTTTTCCTAGGCATTCAGCCCAGCTTATCTTCCTCCCTGTCTGCACCATCACAGGTAACCTGTGACTTACTGTTTGACTTAATCCTTTCACTCACTAACTCATAGTTTTCTCTTCATATTCTCAGTGCCCCCTACACCTTATACTTACGTCCACTTTGATCCTGCCAGCTTTCACCTTCCCGTAGAATCACTGAGTCTTAGAGCTGAAAAGAAACTGACCTGTTACATACCCCAGCTCTATAAAGAGGACATCGAGTCCAGGAGAGGTGAAGTAACTTGCTTACCCAGCTAAAGTGGCAAACTAGCACTTGAACCTTAGCTCCGTACCTCTAGGGTAGCACTCTTTCCATCACACCACACTAACTGCCTGCTGTCTCCACCCTTAGCCAAGCCAGACTCCAGCATGTGAGGCTGGATTATTTTGTTTACTTTGGACATTTACACTTTTTAACTATAAGACCATTAGTACTGAGGAGGCCTGGGATAGTTCTCACATATAAGGAGAAGGCGCATCTCTGTGTCTGCACTGCATTATTGGAACGTTATGCACCCATGACCTGTCAAGGGAAGGTTGAAACATCCACGAGTGTTGGGAGTAGCAGACTATTTATTGACTAAGAGCTCAGGACCTAATCAGACTTAGAGTCTAGGCCAGTGCCCGAAGATGAAATGCCTGGACCTCAGGCAGTGCCTGCTCTTTCATTTTCAAGTAAAAGAATAAGGCATTCCCTGAAGTGATAATTCCAGCTCTGTCAGGCATCACTGTGCATCAGGTACTGTGCCATGTCTTCTCAGCACTTAGGGTAGTTGTCATTTTTGTGTCATTTCAAAGATGAGGAAACTGATGTGCCAATGGCATCGACTAACTTACCTGAAGTTTCACATTAGAAACATTTTTATACAAGGAGAACTCATAGACATAGATAAACTCTGTGGTTGGGTGTGGTTCAAATGCATTGCTTCCTGAAGTCAAGGCTGTTGGCAAAATTCTTCCCTGGGTTTCCTCCATCACTGCTGTGATGAAAATGGCTCTGGACACCCTGCCGCTCATGCAGGGGACCGGACCTGGCCAAGGGCGCCTTCACCATCAAGACTTCATCCCTACCTCACTCCCAGGGTTCTAGGAGAGGTGCTAAGGAAAGCAGGCTGCTGTAGAGTAGCTCGATAAGCCTGATCTCACAACAGCAAGAGTCCCAGAAACTTTGTTATGGGCTTTGCAGGCTTTTCGAGGATACATTTGTAATATAATAAATGTAAAGAAGTTATATTTAATCTTTATTTTGAGGTTTTTCCAAATTCAGACTACTCATTTGATTTTTCTCCCCATGGACTTAATCCTATTGTTAAAGCTTCTGGAAAATGAAGGTTTCCTTCCTTCCTTCCTTCCTTCCTTCCTTCCTTCCTTCCTTCCTTCCTTCCTTCCATCCATCCGTCTATCCATCCATCGATCCGTGTATTGGGACCCCACTGTGTGCCAGGCACTGTTCTGAGCAGGGCAGCAAACAAAACAGACAGTCTTCCTGCTCTTGTAGAGCTAGTCTTGGCTTTGTGTCTTTCTTCCCTACCCTTCTTACCCAGAGGCAGTTTTTTTTTTTCTGGAAATAAATTTTTTTTTCTTTTCTTTTTTCTCCACATTAATAATCAGTATGAAAATACTCTCTCCACTCAGAATTCCAGGACATGTTATGGCTGTGCACAGCGAGCCAGCCTAAGTGCATTTTCCTTATAAACAACTCTCAGGCACCAGGAAGCCTCCTGATAGGCCTGGCCCAGCACGTTTCTGCAGAGTACCCGACTCGCAGTGGAGGCTGGGAGGTTATTGTTCTGCCTTCAGAAGGGTAGGAGGTTACCGTTTCTGCCTCTCTTAACCTTTTAGGTCATGTTTTGTCTCAGAGACTGTTTTTGACATCTCAAATGAAATGTTTCTAACTCATGGTGAGAATTTGGAGTACAGGTCATGAGTTTTATTGAAGTCTTATATGTGGCTTTTCATTTGTCTGTCGTACCCTTTTTAAAAAATATAAAATAGCTAGTATAAGGAGGATAGCCTAAAGTAAAGAAGTCTTGGAAATTAAAAGAAGGTTGGGAAATTATTAGCCAACTTCCGCTGACCTTTCTCTTTTCTATCAGTGGGTAGAAACAGAAGTGAGATACTCATGTCCGGTAGTGCAGCAGAGCTGAGGATCGGAGTGGCACGGGACGGTCTGCTCTGCGCTGTTGGCGGTTTTCCAGGGTGGTACTTGGTCACTCTTTTGTGTGATGGCTCCAGCCAGTTGTACAGAGACCAGATAACACCTTTTCAGATAGATGGAGGCCAAGTTCGAGTCTGGGCACTTCTCCCTTTGCTGTTAGGGGTTCCGTAGCAAGGGGGAAGAGCCCTGACTTCCCAGCACCCAGCACCTTACTGCCTGGCTGTTCCTCAGTCCCTTCCCACCCAATAGAAGCACATTCTTTATCCACATTGTTGATCTCAAGGTTGCAGAGAAATCAAAGTAGCTCTTCTTCTTGAAATTCAGGCTCCCCTAATTCAGGTGGATGGCATAAGCTGCCCCATTTCAGTGACCCTTTCTCCTCTTACTTCCACTCCTCCTTTGCTGGCCGCCAGCCTGGCCACAGCTTTTGCTGGCTTCCTGTGCTGGCCTCTTGCTTTCTGAGGTGACTGAACTCTACATTTCAAAGTTTACACTCTCAGCATAAATTTTCATGGTCTCCAAAGAAATTTTTATTTGGAAAAATACATAAAACATACACACACAAAGGCAATAAAGATGTGTAAGATTTTGCCCTGGCTGGTGTGGCTCAGTGGATTGAGCACCAGCCTGTGAATCAAAGGGTTGCTGGTTTGATTCGCAGTCAACGCACAGGCCTAGGTTGTGGGCCAGGTCCCTGGTGCGGGGGGGGGCGTCTGAGGGGCATCCACACACTGATGTTTCTCTTTCTCTCTTTCTCCCTCCCTTCCCCTCTCTATAAAATGAGTAAATAAATAAAATCTTTTTTAAAAAGAGGTGTAAGATTTTTATTTTTAAAAATATGCTTTTAATAAAGTAAAATTTCTTAATCATTCTAACTCCTCCACTCAAGCAACCACTGGTAATAATTTGTATATGTCTGAGTTTTCCATGGGCATATAGATAAATATACTTACCATACAGGTGCAGGCAAAAGTAGGTTTACAGTTGCAATACAAATAATACACAGTTAATAAATAATAATACATGAATAAACTGTTTCCCATACTCAGAATACTTTTTGGTTCACACAGGAAAAGGCTTATGTACATATTTTTAGTTAGACATATTAGTTTCTTTTTTTTAATTTTTTATTTATTTGTTTTACAGAGAGAGAGGAAGAGAGAGAGAGAAACATCGATGTGTTGTTCCACTTATGTATGCATTCATTGATTGATTCCTGTATGTGCCCAAACAGGATCATATCTACAACGTTGGCATAGCAGGATGATGCTGTAACCGCTGAACTTCCCTGCCAGGTCCTATATTAGTTTCTAAGGCTGCCATAACGAAGTGCCACAGGCTAGGTGGCTTAAAATGATGGAAATCCATTATCTCACAGTTCTGAAGGCTAGAAGTCCAAAAGCAAGGTGTCAGTAGATCTACACTCCCTCTTAAAGGCTTTAGGGAAGAATCCTCCTTTGCCTCTTCCAGTTTCTGGTGGTTGCCAGCAGTCCTTGGCACTCCTTAGCTGTGGTGGCACATTTCCAGTCTGCCCTGTCTTTATGTGGCCGTCTTTCTGTGCGTATCTCTGCTCATCTCTCTTCTCCTTGTGAGGACACCGTTCAGATTGGATAGGGCCCATCCTACTTCAGTATGACCTTATCTTAATGAATTACATCTGCAAAGACCCTATTTCCAAATATGCTTACATTCTGAAGTTCCAGAAAGACATGAATTTGGGGGGGACACTATTCAACCCAGGATACACATATTTCAGGATTTCATATTATTTCGTTCTCTGAATATTCCATAATCCAGTGGTTTCTAGTATTTTTGCTATTATAAAAAATGTACCTGGGACATTCATGTACATTTATCTTTATATACACACACTAATGCTTCTGTAAGATGGACTCTTGGAAGTAGAGTAGCTGGATTAAAAGTCATGCAGTTTAAGTTTTAATAAATACTAACCACCAGACGTCTTCATAAATTTTGCACATGCTGATCGTCAGCGCTGGACATTTTCGTTGCGTTGCCAGTTAGAAAACTGAAGAACGGTATCTCGTTTTAAGTTGCATTTCTTTGATGATTAGTGGTGTTGGATGTCTTTTTATATATTTATAGGTCATTTATAATTCTTTTTCTGTGGATTACATGTTCATATTCTTTCCCATTTGAATCTTTTTATCAGGTTATTATTAGATATATTAGAGATATTAATTCTTTGCCTCTTATACGCAAATACTGGTTGAATCTGTTCATTTTGTTCTTTATGGAACCTTGGTTTATGCCTTACTTGAGAAATCTTTTTTGCTCCCCAAATTATAAAAATCATATTTTCTTCTAATTTATTATTTTTAAAATTTTGTTTTCTCCATTTTATCTTTAATTTATCTAGAATTTATTTCAGTGTATAGTGAAAGGTAAGGATTAAGCATCTTCCAAATACATGGCTACTTGTCCCAATATAATTTATTGAATCCATCCTTTCTTCAGTGAATTAAGATTCACCTTTATTATGAATTAAATATTCATTTATATA
Organism: Macrotus californicus; assembly: GCA_007922815.1. Taxonomy (NCBI): domain Eukaryota; kingdom Metazoa; phylum Chordata; class Mammalia; order Chiroptera; family Phyllostomidae; genus Macrotus; species Macrotus californicus. Next base: position 45,572 of record VMDR010000957.1, read on the forward strand.
CAAGTATTCTGGATCTCTTGCCACGTTCTTTATTCTGTTTTGTTAAGCTTTTTGTCTGTTCCTTTTTAAGAACCTACAGTCGGTTCGTTCTCATTATTTGCTGTACTTATGTTCTGTAAAGTCCCTGCAAATACTGAATCAGTGAACACTGGCCCATTGCCCCTTGGGGAAATAGAGTTAGGTTCCTGAAAGCCTCTGGCCACATCATCACCAACTGGTCAATATGTGACCTCGTTTATGTATGTTTCTGTTTAAAGACAACTTATTTTATGTTATTGATTCATCAACATTGAACTCAGCCAACAGCACTACAGCTCATGCCTAGACGAAGTTCATCTAACACTTGTGGTCTTCTCTGTCAGGCACCTCACAGCCCTGTACTTAGGGACACTTGACAGTGCTTCAGCACTCGGCTCAGTGGCCATTTTTTTAATATTACTATTACAAACTATTTTTCAGACAGTTTTGGGTTCACAGCAAAATTGAGCCCAGAGTACAGAGAGTTCCCCTAATACTCCCTCTTTCCCACAAATGCACAGGCATTTTAAGGAGCAAAATCACTAACGAAAATGCAGAAGATGTGGCACTACCTGGACGGTGGAAAGGACACTTGATTACAGTGGGAGAGGGGGACAGAAGGCAGCTCGTGGCCCACCCCCACCTCTGCTGGGTTTGCTGTTCTGCGTGTGTGTGGGTGACTCTCAAGCCACTCTGAGTATTGCTTTGGGTTACGAATACATCTTAGGGAGTAGGCGATAGGAGTCTGTGAATACTGAGGATTGACTAACTATTTTAATTATAGTAGCATTATAGCATGCTATTATATTTTTACATCTGGTTCCCTCACAAATTTTTGTTTTTCAAGAATTTATTGTCTACAACTCATGATTCAATAATAGAAAGAAATAATCCAATTAACAGTGAGCAAAAGACTTCAATAGACATTTCTCCAAAAAACATAGGTAATTAACATGCATATGAAAAGATGTTCAACATCATTAGCCATCAAGGAAATGCAAATGAAAACCACAGAGAGAAGCCACTTCATACCCATGGCGATGGCTGTAATAAAAAGGTAGACAATAAGAAGTGCTGGCAAGGATGTGAGAAATTGCAGCCCTCATCCCTTGCTGATGAGAATGTGAAGTAGCACAGTTGCTTTGGCACACAGTTTGGCAGGTCCTCAAAAAGTTAAACACATTAGCAAATGACGTCGTCATGCCACTCCTAGGTGTGTACACAGAGAACTGAAAACATATGCCCACCCAAACGCTTGCACACAAATGTCCATAGGAGCATTATTCACAATAGCCCCAAAGTAGGAACAACCCAAATGTCCCTCACTTCTGAGTGAATAAAGAAAACGTAGTATGTCCATATAATAGAATGTTACTGGACAATAGAAAAGAATGAAGAATTGATACAGACTATAACGTGGATGAACCTTGCTAAAACACTATGCTAAGTTAAAAAAGTCAGACACAAAAGACCATATGTTGTATGACTCCATTTCTATGAAATACCAGAACGGGCAAGTGCATGCTTAGGGCTGGCGGGAGAGAGGTTGGGGCGGGAAGGGGCTGCTCATAGGCACAGGGTTTCTTTTTAGGATGATGAAGGTGTTACAAACTTAGATTATGGTGCTGGTTATACTCTATGAATATATTAAAGACCATTGAATTGTGCACTTTGAATTTTATGGCATATGAATTAATCTCAATAAAGCTGTTTTTTTTAATGTAATGTCTACACAGAGAAAGCAAAATAATGCCCTTCCCCTCCAGTCCCACCCTCCTCCCGCCCAGAATGTCATGGCAACCCTTCAGGTCACCCGTGTCTCCTCGCTGGCGCTCCCCTAGGGGGGAGCTCTTGGCACTGTCAGCCGCAGGGACATTCTTGGCAGTGCTGCTCAGGTGTCTAGGTTGTGTCACCACTGCCCCCGGAGTCGCCGTTCTTCCCGAGCCCACTGCCTCAGTTTAGATTTTCGTTATATTTCACCTGTCATTGCAACACAGCCCTCCCCCCGCCAGAAAAAGGGACAAAACCGAAATTCCACAGGCCTCCCTCTTCCTAGCCTCTCTTCTAGGACACCCTAGTCACAACCCAGAGTAACCTTCCTAAAGCATCAGAAAATCCCTCCTCAGAGGCCTTTGTGGTTCCTTGTTTTGCTCTCAGTGGAGTCGCAGGCTCACAGGCGCTTCACGTCCTCAAAACCCTCAGTGACACCCCCCCTTCCCTGCTACACCACCCCGCGTGCTTTGTGCTCTTCCTCCCCACACTCTGGTGCCTGGTTTTCCTGTTGCCTCTCACTCTCAGTCTGCTTATCTGTAAAACGAGGGTAGTGGTGCCTCCTCGAGAACTACGTGGGACAGAGTAAACCGCACAGCACGTGAAAATGACTAGCGTAGGGCCTGGCACTCGGCACATGAGTCCCTTTCTCCTTCCCTCACAAGTACTTTGGAAACTGAAATGCTGTCCAGTTAGACGTGTTATGATTATGTGTGCCTTGTTGTGTGTCCATTACCCAGAGTTCTTGTATTTTGGCAAGGATCCATCATACTTGGCCCCTAACAAGGAACATTTTAAAATATTTCAGAAGGAAAAACAAGTATAACTTTGCAGCTTCAGAGTACCACTGAAACAGGTGCCACTAGAGGGTTTTCAGCTGCCACCGGAGGCTCACGGTGGAAACGTGAGATAGAAGTCCCTCTCAGGTAGGGGTGTGGTGGGCCTTGGCTGCATAGTCTGCCCACAGGCCGAGACAGGTGAGAAGGGTAGGTGGCAGCTTCCTCTGGAAACACAGAGGAAACACAGGTTCTCTCTGCCAGAGATGGAGGGCGCTTAGGAGACTTGCTAAGAACAAACAGGCTTTCCCTGCCAGGGTCCTCTCCACCCTGATGCTGCTGTAAGAAAACCAGGAAGAAGACTTGCTGACTACAGAAAATATTTTGTGGTCAAGAGTCAGTTCCCAAGTGTGTTTATTTGTTTAAAGAGTTGACCTCACATTTTAGCCGCATTTGGGTGTCTGTTGTCTTTTGTTCTAGGCTCTCCTGATTTGGTTTCCATTGGGTTTTAATCAGAAACCATCTGGTGGAACATTTTGGAGTCAAATTAGAGTTTATCACAAACACGTATCTCAGACTACACGTATAAAACCCAGGATGGAACAGAAAGCAAGCAAGAAATAGTACAGTCACATTATGAACAGGATAGTGCCGGAAGGAAGGAATAGAGGGGAACTGGGAAGGGCTGCGTAGAAACAGGGCCAACCCCTCAGACAGGGACCGCCAACCAGGGAAAGGTGTCAGGGAGCTGGCCAGCATTCACTTCAGGGCCTGAGCGGGCATTCTTCCTTTTCTGACCAACCTGTAGTCCTTGGGGCTAGAAACCATGGCCAGTAGCCCCCACCTCCTCCTGAGCTGGGATAGAGCACCATTTAATGGGTGGGTACAATTCACTTTACTCCAAAAATAGGCCCCTGAAAAGTCCTGTCTCCTCTCCATCCCTTCTCTCTGTACCCTTTTCTCACTCTTCCTTCCCAGAGTCACCCTGGCCTCTGCTTGGGCTTGTGACCAAGGGTCAGGCCCACACCCAGAGCGCTGGAGAAGACACACAGCAGGACTCATCACTGATGGTGGGAAGCCCCCCCTTCTGCCTGCCCTGCCCCGTGTGCTGTGGACTGCTCAGATGTGTGGGTCACAGGCTAGAAAACCGGAAGAACTGCACCTCCAACCCCATGTCACTGAATGTCTTCTCCAGCCATTTGACTTTATTTGTTGATTTGAGTTAGGAGATACATGTACATGTTAAAAAATATTTTCCATTAAGTGTAGAAGAGTTGACACAGAAAAGTACCTCTCTTTCCTAGCCTGTCCCCTGCACACTTGGCTCCCTCCTTAGAGGCTACTTATTACATATATACCTTTTCATAGGTCACCAATGCTTGTCATTTTTGGCTTTTAAAATTATTGTTGTATCTTTCCTTTCTACTTCATTGCCAGGGCTATTGGACTTACCTGCTGTGTTCTTTCTGAATCTGCTTCCTTTGTATCCTTTCCTCTCTCAGAAGAAGACCCCTGGTGGACAAATGACAGTGAGCAGAATGAGTCAGACCCCATTCCTGACAGCTGCATTGGGTGTATCCTGAAGTTACCTGTGCAGATAGTGCCCCTGGCAAGTGCTCCGAAGACATTTGAGAAACTCCATCCTCTGTTGATCAAGGTGAGCAGGAAGCCTGATTCTCCCACTGACTGATTACCCATTTATCCTCACCAAGGGTTTTTTTTTTCATTGCTTTTAGCAAGAGAGGAAAGGGTGGGAGAGAGAGAGAGAGAGAGAGAGACAGAAACATCGATTGTTGGTTGCCTTGTATGTGCCCCAACCAGGGATCGAACCTACAACCTGGGTATGTGCTCTGACCCTGAATCGAAACCGTGACCTTTCAGTCTATGGGACGACTCTCCAACCAGCTGAACCACAGCGGCCGGGGCTGATTACCCATTTAATGGCTAGAAACCATCAAGCTCTATGACATTCCTGATAAGTAATTCTGTGTTGTTTTGCATTGCTTTTGTTTTCCTCTGAGTCAAGACCAAAAAGCCCCTGTTGTCTGAGGAGCTTCAGCATTTTTTGTGCCAGTACCCTGAGGTGACAGAAGGCTTCACAGAAGGGATTTTTGCCAAGTGGTGGCGCTGCTTTCCTCACCGGTGGTTCCCTTTTACTTATCCATGGTGAGTGAAAAGGGGCTCTAGTCTGTGTGTGTGTGCAGAAAGGGGCAGACCAGCCGTCAGAACCGTGCCCAGCACCGTGCTAGCACTTTGCGGTGCACTCTTCAGGTCAGGTGATACTCAGGGGTTCACTGTGGACAGCCCAACAATGAGAGAGAGATAAAGGGACCAGTAGAAGAACTGTCAAGAGGAGTGCCACCATGGGTGGACACCAAGATTGCCTAACAGATTTCTCATTTATTTCTAACTACGTGTTTAGCATTTATGTTTATGCAGCATGAGTCCTGAGTGTTGAGAGCTGATGGGAGAGCACGAAGCATGGGAGACTTCATGTCCCTGCACTTGTTTGTGCCAAGCAGCACGCCTTGGTGCTTAGTGTCTGTTGCTTAGTGGTGATGCTCAGAATAGCTCTGGAAAGTAGGGATTATGATTGTCACTTTGCAGATCAGAAAAATGGGAATCAGAGCGGTGAAGTACCTTGCTTAACATCACCCAGCCAAGACTGAAACTCAAGTTTGTCTCCCTGTTCCTTCCCATGTCCTGTAGAAGACATGGTCCATTTCTTGGGGTGCTCTTTAGAAAGAAAAGGAAAGCCAATTTCCATCTAGAACCATTCCAAAAGAGAATTTAAAAGTTGCTCTTTCAGGCTCTTCGTTGGATAACTACCCTGTGCTTCTGCCTTTCTTTAAATTGGCTGTTTGTGTGACCAGATATTCAGTTTAACAAGCTAGTCAGGCTTCCACTTCATGTTGCTCTGTCTCAGAAGAAAGTTCATGGTTTTTGCTGCCTCCTCTTCCCTTTGTCTCTTCTTCCGCTTGGCTTGTTATTACTTCAGTCTCTTTTCCAAGACAAAATGAATGGATTGTTTCTTTCCTTCCTCTGTATGTTGTTTTAGCTGGCCTTTATAAACACCCACCCACACGGACAAGTCGTGGCTGAAGAGTTGATGTTACAGTTCATTGGTTTGGCGTGACTACTCTTCACGGACCTAATACTTAAGATACTGTCCTATTTTCCCCTCTGCCCCCACCACCCACAGCTTTCCCACCCTGCTCAGCTCCGCTGGTCATGGCAGCTGGCTCGCCCAGTTTACATGCTTCTTTCTCTTCCAACTTCTATAGGACAAGAGCTCTGAACAGATCACACATTTTACGTGAGCTTTTTCCGGTTTTCACCTCCCTACCGTTTCCAAAAGATGCCTCCTTGAAAAATTGCTTCTTTTTTGAAGGAGAACCTATTGAGAAGAATAAGGTAGGACATTTTGAAAGGACTTAGAACCAGAATTTTCCTCATCTGGGCCCTGGGCCAATGTCATAATCAAGGCCTTCCCTGTACATCAACTTAGAGGGTGAATGAAAGGGACACTCACATATTCTAAGGTTTCCTCGTCCTCTTGCTAGCCAGGAGACCTGCGGGGGCCTGCTCTTTTATGAAGGCATGCTTATGGAAAGTCTCGTTATACTTTGTCAGTCTACCTTCCGCAGGCCACTTTTCTGCATTCAAGTGTGTAGAATCCTAAATTTTGAAGGGACCTGAGCATGCAGTTAGTCTGACTGCTCTACCTCAAAGTAGAAAGCTGGCAAACTATAAAGGAGGGCTGTGTGAGTGAATAGTCCAACTTACTCATGTTGTGGATAAGGGGACTGAGCCCCACAGAGATTAAATGATCTGCCCGAGGACACAGCACGTTAATAGGAGGGCTCTCCCTTACTCCCACTCCCAGGTTGGCTTTCCCCAGAAATAAATGAGGAACTTCAGACAGACAATTGGAAAAGCAAAGGCTTGAGAGCATGGAGAGGTCTGGGGACTAACAGGTGGTGGGCACATGCCCGAGGCAGGCAGCACAGTGTAGGTGGCCGGCTTCCCACCTCAGCCTGAAGCCAAGTACCTAGAGCCTGCACTTTACCTCTGCGGCCAGTGGACTCAGCAAAGCTGTTCTGTGCTTGTGTCTGCTTTCTTTTCTCTGAATTGCTCTTTTGTTGAGTCTTATTCCTGAGGAAGGATTTTGAGCCTGGATTGCTTTGAAAGAATTAAAAACAGGAATTTTTACTTTGTTAAAAATCTAAATTTCTCAAACTGTGGCCCCTACCAACTCTGGATTGTGTCTCTGAGCTCCTGATACTATTGGCTTCAAATTTGCTGAATCATGTTAAAGGAATTTTAAAGCCTAGAAAAACAATCATTTTGTCTAGAACTAAGAACTGCCTGCCAGCAGCAGGGCGGAGGCACTGGGCTCTTCCTCAGATTTTAGAGAAGTGTATCCTGCCGGCCCTGGTGTGGTCTCATCTTCGTAATTATAACGCACTTCTGGGCGAGGGCCTTTATCTTTATCTTGGTTTCCCACTTCACCCTGAAGTCCATCCCACCGGTCTGCTTAACAGGGACATGGAGGCACTTGGCCAAAGGGGTGAGTACAGAGTTACTCAGATGCCTGTCAGAGTCATCTCGTTGTGGTTCTCAAACACGTTTTGGGAAGGGGAATGGCCCAAAGAGGCGAAAATCCCGAGAATCTGGCTTTCAGAGCATCTGTTTCCCACCCTGGCCCCAGCTCTCCATAGCCTTGTTACTCCATCCTGTTATCTATGTTTCCGGGCCCTGGACCCTGGTAAAGTCACAAGTCTGGGGGCTCAGGACCCAAGAGGCAGCATTGGGGCACACAGTGGGGATTCAGCTGTTAAGAGGCACAGTGGAAAGAGGTGAGGGGCTCCAAGGCCCCCTTCACCTACCCCACACTGTTGCCTATGGCTGGCCTGCTCCCTTATGGTGTCCGTTTCCTCCCATCCTGGGTGTGGAGGAACATGGTCTGTCGTCCTCTCGTGCTGGTATGAAAATATCCACTTGGTTTTGGTCTTCTGGGATTGTTTTTTAAGACTGCAGTTATCAGGGCTTCTGCTGGTACCAGTCAGCTGCAGGCAGTTCAAGACACTAGTCCTCCCTTGTCCTCTTCCTGTCACTGCGGCAACAGTTGAAATGGTGCTAGTGTAGCCGTGGAATCAGAGTCATGGCCAGGGCCTGTGGAGCAACAGAGAGATCAGGGTTGGGGACAGGAGAAGATGGGACCAAAACCCAAGACTCTTGAGGCCCCAGATGGTGAAAACTAGGATGTGGCCCAGGGATTCAGACCTCTGGTCCCTGCTTTATGTGGGCATAGAAAAGGGTTGCCAGAAGGGTAGGGACTGGGAGGGGAGGCCTAGGGGTTCTCTCTCACTAGGAAGGAAGAGAAACCTGAGCAAGGTCAACCTCTCTGTTTATCCTTGCTCCCTGCCCCGGTCCAGCACCAGGTTCACAGCTGTGCCTAGCACACAGCGGCTGCACTTTATGCCGGTGGAGCAGGAGTGCTCCCTCAGAAGGGCAGTGGTTGCCCCTGCAGGTGCATATCCTGGTTGTCTCCTTAGTTTTCAAAATCAGAGGCCAGTCTTACTGTCATTAACTGTTAATCAGTAGCATGACATATCTGCTCACCTAGGTCTTGCCAGAAAGTGTAAACCTGACCTTGCCACTGTTGAATTCTTATCAAAACTCTGGCGGTAAGAAAGAATATTCCATGAACACTGCCCAAAGGATATGTAGACATCTATTAGTTTAAAAGTCTGAATCAAACCAGACCCTTGGAAGACTCCATTCTTAGGCCAACATATATTAGGCTTTGTTAGACTTTTGTTAAATTGCAATTAGATATTTTGCCTTTGGCCTACTTTGAAGCTGCAGCTAGAAATAGTTGTGAATTATGAAGTTTGTGCAATTTCTACTATAGGGCTGTTGTCGAGGTTGTCATCCACTAAGTCACACAGTATCTCGTTAGAAGCCATCACAAGAGATTTTTACCCTGCTCTCAATACTGGGAGATGAGCCATGCTTTGGAGAAACTAGTTTGTTTTTGTCTTTTGGACATAATTGTGAATCGTGTTTTTGGTTCTATTTTCCTTTTTGCTTAGGCTGCTAGGAAACTCAGAGCTGTATGTGTATGGATTTTTGTGTATCAATATCCCACACTCCTGGGTTTTATTGTTTTCTTTTCCTTCCTTTTCTTCCTTCCTGTTTTTTCCTGCAGGCACATAAGATGCATGACCTGTTCACCATTGGCAGTGGTGAAGCCTTGTTGCATCTCATCCCGCATTTCCAGTGCCGAACACACTGCAGTATGTTGGTGATGCCGATAGGGCCAGGGGATATCGGTAGGTGGGGCCCGGGAGGGCAAGGTCAGCCACAGGATCTTTTTATTTTTAACTCAAAAAATATTGTGAGAATTAAATGTTGTCTTCCCAAATATCAGTTAAGTAGAGTTAAAAATAGCATTTTTTAATTAGCAGGGTCAATATTTATGCTTAGACGAAACAGCTAATGAGAAAATGTGGCAGAGGGGAAATGTCTCGTTGTATAAGCATTTAGAATATATGTGTCCAAGTTAGAAAGGATTATGGAAAATATTTAGAGCAATTTTACAGATGAGGAGATTAAGACCCAGGGGGGAGAGGTGACCCTTCCAAGGCCCCACCATCTGTTAAACAAAGCTTCAAGTCTTTTAAGTGTCTCATTTAACAGAGTCAAGCCAGGGGAGATGCAATTTTAGATTTGAGGAAACCCATTTTCCTAATAAAACAACCCAAACAACATGTGAGGGCATCGGCCACACCAGGAAATACTATCTTGATGTGGGTCCCACAGCCAAGTCGAAGCCTCACGGTCATGACTCACCCTTGGCTCCAGGGCTTCCCCGCTGTGACCTGTTCTGTGTACTACACTCTGAAGACCTGCTCCGGGAGACAGGGTCAAGTCATCTGCTGTCAGTAGCAGTCAGTCTGACTGTGAAGTTTTCTCGGCAGAGCCAGTAAACCAGCCAGCGTCACCACTGCCCTCCTTGTTTATCCTGCCCGGAGTCCCTGGCAGAGCCCAGACTGGTTTTCCATTTGATTTCTTTTCATTTACGTGTTCAGAAAACTCCAGTCCCTAGAAACCTCTCTCCTCGTTTGGAAGAAGGGTGCAGGCTGTGCCAAGGTTTAATCCAAGTTAGATAGCTTTTATTTCAGTTTACAAATGAAAAAATAAAAATGCACAAGTTAAGCATTGACTGATAGTGGAGCACAGCTGGCCCAGCCCTTGGGAATTACTGCATAAAAGGAGATTCTTGTGTAGAAATCATTCTGGGCCTACTTTCCTGCAGTGGCGTGACCCTCCCTTGAGGTGTGACTATTGCACAAGCCTGTATGGCATTTGGGATTGGAAGTAGGTAGTTGTGCGTGGAAAAGTTTCTGTCTTGTGTTCTACAAATGCCTGCCAATTCAGACAACTACAAAACACCTTAGTTACCCAAATTCCAGTTTCCCAGCTCCCACATGCATCTAGAATGCCAATTACAGAATTAGGGGAAAAGAAAAAAATGGGTGATGGTCAATGATCAGGGAAGCTTTGAGCATCAAAGTCCAGACAGGATAGCCCAGAACAGCCTAAAAATCCAGAGCCGTGCTGTGACTGGCCAGCCTGTGGACCAAAAGGAAAGAAGCCCTATGGTTGGCAGTGTCCGTGAAAGGCCAGCCATGTGACAGGAATGTGGAGAAGGGACAGGAGACAGAAGAGAACGAGAGGAATAGGGCCAGTCTGGGAGAAGGACAGGGGAGAACAAGTGGTGGCAGGAGCAGAAGCAATGGCCGTGGCTGCCTCAGTTACACAGACGGACAGGAGAGCAGACCTGACAGCGGAGGGTGTCTCATGGTGTCTCCGGCACCTCAGGGCCCCTCAAGAATGGCAGCATGACCAGCAAGGTCTGTGTTTTTTGACAAAATAAGCATTGTCCTGTGAAGGTTGAGGGGAAGGTGACAAGGTTACAGACTGCCAGAAACCTGTGATAGGGGGCATTTTCAAGAATGATGATGGGTCAGGCGCTAGTGAGCCCTCACATCCACCAAAATTGTGCAGTCACTGCTCATGGTAACCTTCCTGGAGTCACCAGGTAGAGGCTAAATTCTATTCGGTGCTCTCCGTTTAAAGATGAATAGGGTGCATCATACTCTAGAAAATTTTCCGTCAAGGGATTATTGAACTGCTGAAGGTTTTAAGTTTACCTTTCTAGCCCCTTAAATGATACAGACCAGTCTTTCCTAAACAGTTCTTCAGATTGTTCATGACCCTGCAGGTGGGAACAGCAGCTCTTTAGCAACCAGGGCTCCTTGGGTCAGTTGATTCTGGGAAACACCTGTCTTACTGATACATAACGCACATTAGTGTACAAAGGGCTCCAGAAAGCCTTGGAAGAACCTAGTGTTTCTCTCACTTCCTTGGACTATCTTACAGGATGTTGTTTGCTGAACGCAGTTTAGGAAATGCTGTGTTGGGTCAATCTGGATGCTTCATAATGGGGCCATATTGTAGATAACCTCAGGAAAATTGGATAGGGGTCCTCCCCCCGGCCCCAGAACCCATCCTGTCTTCTCGCTGAAAAAGATGAGATCAGCCTGAGAGTCAATGCCCAGCACCGGGTTACCTAGAGCATCCTGCCTTTGTAAACCAGCTGAATTGTAATTCACAGTGGCCCAGGTGAGGGGCTGTGATGAAGCAAGTTTTGGTTCGAAGTGGCTCCTTTTGGGTGTCAGGTTACAGAGAAGACAGGTAATATCTGGGAGTATTTCTGTCGGAAACAGCTAAAAGACCTTCAGAGCAAGATTTGCCGGGCTGCAGGTGTGCCCTGAGGGTGGCTCTGGCAGACTGGCGTTGCTCATGCCCGCAGGTGTGCCCGGTCCCGGACATTCACATGCTTTCCTGTTGCTGTTTCCCTTCAAGGCTATGCTGATGCCAGCCACTGGGATATCTACATTCTGGTCAGAGGGCTGCAGCCTTTGGTCGTCTGCGATGCAACCACCCTCTCAGAACAGTAGGAAGCAGGACTGTGTAGAGGAACAGCTTTGAGAGCTGAAGACCAGATTGAAAGGAGGAAATAAAAATAATGAAACCACGTTTAGGGGTTGGTTGCTCAGTTCCCTGCCCTCTGCATGCGTATGTGAGCCCCTGCGTGCCGGAGCCGAAGGCCAGAGTCCGGCCCTCCAGCTGCTTGGCCAGGATGTTGCCAGTACCTGTCTGTGAGACTGGGCTCCTCCAGGTCTTTTGGCCTCGCAGCCTTGAGGCCGCCCTTCGGACAGGGAGCAGGGTGGTGCCTTCCCTCACTTGCAAGGCCCGATCCCCTCTGCTGGTCCCCTGGTCACAGAGAAGGCAGCCAAACCAGTCCTGACTTCAGAGCCATCCTCCAGCAGATGGGTCTGCTTGTCCTGTCTTCCTGGCCACACTACCCTGCACTTTTTTAGGAAAGCTATGGCTGCTGATTAAAGAAGCCATGGCCATTTCCCAAACAGAATGGGATCTAGAACCACTGACACAAAGATCAAATAACCTCGAACCGCACTCAAGAAGTGAACTTCTTTCCCATCATCCATGGCTCTTGAAGTCTCAGTGATGCCAGGCTGGGGTCTGATTATAATTGAATTGGTTACTCCTAAAGTAATACTTTTCTCCATTTTAACTTTCGGTTCTTTTGCCTCCCCCGCCCCAACCCTCGCCAGTCTCAGCTCCTTCCCATCTCCCTCAGCTATCTGGCTGGTTTCTTGGCACTTAGGCTCCTGGTCCCCCTCCCTTGGCTGAGCCAGGGCCCTTTACTGCTGAGGCAGTGTCATTCTGTCAACTGTGTTGCTTTTACCAAGTGTCTGGAGAGGGGATGAGTTAGATGCTGGCCTGGGAGAGGGCGCCTCCCTGGTTGGATCTTCAGGGTCTGACTTTGCGCAGGGAAGATGCTTTACAGATGTGTGGAGCTGACGTAATGTGGTCGGGGAAGGAACTCAGACCTCAAGTGTTTGCCAGCTGGGTGTGCGACTGTGCGACCCCCTGTCTTTAACTGATCTGTGTCTTTGTACGGGGAGACAAGGTGAGGTTTTTATTTTTTGCGACAAAGTGAAGCTGTATTCTTTTGATTGGGTAATTCACTATGGTCATTGTTTCCCTGAAGTGCTTTTAGTGTGTTAATCAAACAGTGTAAATTAGGATGCTCTTTTCTTGTTTTCTTTTCTCTTTATTGATACTGCTGGGTATCTGGCTGGCCTCTGGTCATGCCATCACCAAGATGAAGAGGAAACAAAGCACACTGTGGCCCACTTCTGAATGAAAGAAATCGAATGGATACAGGAGGTGTCTACATCATTGTTACGAACCAGGGGTGGACAGTGGTGAGGGAAGCGGGTGTCACTCTTTGCAGGGTCCTCTTCATCTTGGGAGCACCCGGCCTCTGTCCCCAGGCCCTGTCTCTCTCTGCATCTCCTGGGCAGCAGTAGGGCTCACTGAGCACTTGAACTGCCTGTTTATGGGCTTGTAAAGGACAAGCAGGGTTCACAGAGCTCAGGATGGAGAAACACTCAGAGCCTCCTCTGCAGGCGTGAATGAAACTGCGATGAACTGTACCTGAGGGAATTATTCCGTAAAAACATCAGCGCCTTGCGTTGATTAGCGCAGCAAAAACTTGAACATACGAGTCACGCTGGCTAGGCAGTTGTGGTTTAAGAGGTTTTAAATCAGAGGGATCACTTAGAGGCCAGCTTTGTGCAGGCTTCTCAGGAATCTGCCACGTCCGTATCCCTGCTGCATATTGGGAGGGGGGGTTATATGTAAACAAGTTCCTTTTAAAAAAATTGTATTTATTTACCTCTAGAGAGAGGGAAAGGGAGGGAGAAAGAAGGAGAGAGAAGCATCGATAAGCGTGGATAGGTTGCCTCTTGCATGAACCCTTACTGGGGACCAGGCCCACAACCCAGGTGTGAGCCCTGATTGGGAATCGAACTGGCAACTCTTTGCTCTAGGGACCACACCCAACCAACTGAGCCACACCAGTCAGCGCTGTAAACAGGTTCTTCAGAGGCCACTCAGTTTTCCTAAATTAGGCCCTTTGGGTTAAGAGAAGAGAGGTTTCCTTAAGAGCAAAGCAAGTTTTAATGATTGAGATTTCTATTTTGTTTTTATGAATTACCCTGTGTTCCCCATTTTACTCCTGTTCTTCATACCTTAAATGTTCATAAAATATCAGCTTCAGTTCGAAACTTTGAAGACTAAGACACCCTTGCATGTGTTGCTGTTCCAGGGCATCCCCTGGGAAGTCCCCTCAGCCCCTGTCAACAGAGAATGGTATGGCTGTTGCCAAGAGACTTGTGCATATACTATTCATTTTATTAAAATCTGTCCAGTTCAGAATTGAAGGTAGGTTTATATTAGAAGAGAAATTCTGCAGAGAGGGTTTTCTGCTCTTAATTACTGAATACGTAGAAACAGTTTGCTTTCTTCACAAGCTAACTCTGGTGAGCCACATCTACCAGTGACCGGTCCTACAGGGCTGGCTTGGGGGTGCCATGCCAGCCCCTTTCTGGTTATCTGAGGCTTTGTGTGAGCGTACTGCTTGGTTTTCCTTGCTCACCTCGCTCTCAACTCCTTCAGGGAAAGAGCAGAAGGCCCATCACATGACCCAGTGTGGGGAAGAGGGTCATCTAATGAGGAAGCGGGGTCAGGGCGATGGTGGGATAACCTGACCAACTCCAACGTCCACCACCACACCAAGGACAAATCCACGGGGCTCCAGGAAGAGGGACTTGCTCACGAGTTTGTCAAGTGTTTACTAAGGGCTGACTTGCCTCCCACACATGGGTTAGGTTCACTGTCTTACAGGTTCCCAGAGCACAGACTTACGTCCCCAGAAACCAGCTCTCTGGGGAGGAAGGCCGCTCGGGCACTGTGCCAAGCGTTTCTGTCCAGATGGCCTGAGGCCTCAGGGTCAAGTATTAGACAGTCCACCTGTTCTGGCTTATGAGAAAAGGTGGGGCCTGTCCTTTCCCCAATCCTTTTTTTTTTTTTATAGGGAAGAGAAAGACTAATTTAATAATGGTTTATGAAAACAAAATCTATTTAGCAACATATAAAACAGTCTAAATAGGCTGACCACTATTTTTTTTTTAAGAGAAAGGAAGAGTAACATTGTGTAGTCCGTGGTCTCTTTTAATCTTTACTCAGTCCTATGCAGTAGATACTAGATCCTTGTTTTATAGATAAAGAAACCAGGGCTTAAAACGGTTAAGCGCCGGTGAGGCGGTTGCTGTCCCCAGTGCACTGTTTCACTGCCTCGGCACAGTGTGGCGCCCAGGACGAAGGTGGCGTGCTCAACCCGTGAGCCCTCGTTGGGGTAGGAGGACCAAGGAATAGCAAGCCAGGAACTCCTCAAGATTTGTTTTTAAAACCGCCTTGGACAGAAATGGGGGGAATCTAACCAGATGCCTTTGATGAAAAGTCTTTCCCTTTTTCCCTCCCCGTCTGAAAACTCGAAGAGTGCATGTGGCTGGAACACACTGTGTCCAGCCGTTTTCCCAACACTCCGCGTTTCCAGATGTGTGACCAGAAGAGGGAATCCGCCCGTTTCCAGTCCTTGGGGTTTGCATCACTTGTTTTTCACTTCTCAGTTTTCTCTTCCTTTCTTCCAAAGTCCGGCATAGGCCTCAGTGCAGGACCAGTTACTTTAACAAAATCCCAAGTTCCTTAGCTGCCAGTGACGGCCTCAGCCAGTTTAATGTAGTCTGGATGAGTTTGCTCATTAACGAGTGGTTTCCACATTGAACATTAAAAACCCAGAGCAGCCTTGACTGGTGTGGCCCAGTGGATTAAGCACCAGCCTGCGAACCAAAGGGTCGCTGGTTCGATTCCCAGTCAGGGCACACGGCTGGGTTGAGGGGCAGGTCCCCAGTAGGGCGTATGCAAGAGGCAACCAACACTGACATTTCTTTCCCTCTCCCTCTCTCTCTCCCTTTCTTCCCTTCTCTAAAAATAAATAAATAAAATCTAAAAAAAAAACAAAAACCCGGAGCAGATGTTCACTTCTCATCTCACCCTCACCCAGCAGGAGAAGCCAAGTTTTGGGGGGAAGAGGGAAAGCTGCTTGTCTGGTCGCACGGACAGAGGCAGTCCTGTCTGCATTTTGTGAAGCACTTATTAAACAGGGGGCTTCGACTTTGCTTTCTCCTAGCAATGGAAGAGAAACTCTCCCAAGTTCTTAAGTTCCACATTCATTAACTTTTAGTGGTAGCCCATCACCCACTGAGCCACTGATGGAAGGGAGTGCCAGAGATGTGTTTTGAAATAGTAAGTTAGGCTGAAATCCTCCATGGTTGGACCTTTGCATATTGTGCACAGAGCCGACACATGTCAGGGTCAGGAGGTTAGGAAGGTAAGGTGTTTATGGAGACAGCCCTGTGGCAAATGAAAACTGGGAGGCCCTGGGGATGTGCTGTGTCACCGTGGGCACGTGTATCCCTGGCTGTCTCACCTGCTAGCAGCTTCATCCACAGAGACATCTCAGAGAAGATGGACAGGTGCTCCCTCTCACGCACCACTTCCAGGTCCACCTGCCCTGGACACAGCTGGCTTTAAGTGCTGGCCTTGGTGGGATACCCTCCAGCCAGCTTATCTGTTGTCCACGTTCCTTAGTATCTGGTTTCCCGGCCCTGCATAATTTAAGCATTAGACCTAAATACCTCTGTCATTTCCCTTTCCCTGGAGACGTGGAGTCCAGACCTTTTCAGAGGAATGGAAAGAAGAAATGTTACGTAACTCCAAGCTGAGGCCTGAACTGTCCAGACATGGGGCTCGCCCAGAGACTGTTCCTCATGCACTTAGTGCGTTTGTCATCGATCCAGGGGTGAGGCCCAGCTGCGAGCTCCGCAGAAAGGGAAACCAGTGGAGTTTTCAGCTGCAAACAGAAATTGAGGAGTGGGGACATCTGCTTTGTGCCAGGCTTCATTTGCCTCATTGTTCCCCGCAACTTTGTGGGGTAGATGAGGTCATCCTGTGAAGCCACCTTAACTCACAATTCAGCAGTGTCCCAGCCTTCAAACTTCATCCTCTCCAAGCACTTGTGACCTTTTCAGAAACAAATGGTCACTTATTTGTGAAGTGACAGGATCCGAGAGACACGTGGCGTTCCCAGAGGCAACCCCCAGTCTCATCATAGGCAACTTTCCCTCCAAACTTCTTTCTGCAGTTTCACCTTCAGAAAAATGCTTTGTGGTCTCTGCCTCCTGTCTCCTGTGGGAAGGAAGGTCGGTAACAGGCCAGGGGGAGGTGCGGGCCCCGGGGGTGCAGTTGGGGACTGGAGAGGCAAAAGTCAGCCAGGAACTCCACTCAGCCTCTTCCCTGCTGTCATCACAGACAGGAACCAGACAGCTGACAGCGTGGTAGCCTAAGTGGTCCCACTGAGCAGAGGATGGACACCTGTCCCAATCACACGTGCTGTGAACGGTCGAAGCTGTTGTGTGTTCAGTGCAGAACGTTGACTGTAACTTAAGGTACCAGGAACTTGTAAAGACTTCCCCCATGTAAAGAATGTATGTATATTAAAGTTTTATGGAACAAAGTTTTTACTTTTTGCAATTAAAAGTGTGTATGTTGGTTGATAACTTTCTTATAGTTGTTATTCTTAAATTTCCAGTTTTCTCTTTTTTTCCCATAACTCAGGAGATTTCTAGCCACATCCTATTTATTCATGAGGCAGGCGTCCAGGGCTCTCCTGTGGGCCTCCCGGTCACCTGTCCCATCCGACCGTGGTCCTCTCTAGCGTTCTCACCCAGCTTTGCCCGCCTTGGCGTTCACAGACCCTTCTATCGCTGTTCCGGCCTTTGCCCGCCCTGGCTGCTGATCTGCTGTTCACGTGAATTCTCAAATCTCAGTCCTGTTAGTACCAGGATTTAAATGAGACCCTGGGGCCTTCTCCCTGCTCACCTGCTGGCTGCATGTGGCCCAGGTGCCCTCCTGGCGTCTCCTCACCCGTGCATGTCTTGGTCTCTCACAGGAGGACAGCCAGGACCCTTGCTGGTTCACCACAGCTGCCACCAGATGACGGCCACTCTCAACACTCAGTGTAGATTTAAGTCCTCTTTGTGTCATTTGTTTAAAATTTTCTACATAGTTTAATAAAAATGCATGAATATAACCATGTCTTAGTGGTTAGCGCCCCGTTTTATTTTCCTTCATTACTTGCTGTACCTGCCTCCCCCTCCCCCCCAGTCCCCCTCCCCCTCCCCGGTCAGGTAAAGCCACACTCTGCCTGTATCTTTCTGGTTTCTTCCATGCTCTCATATCATAATCATACACTGTAAGGTTTCTGTCATTGCTCTACTAAAAGTGGGATCAGATTATAAGCTTTTAATGTTCCTGGCTTTTCTTACTCAGTACCTCACAGAGCTCAGCTCAGCTCAGCTGGCATAGGTCTAATCCATTCACTTTAATGGCTGATATTCCTTGGTGTGGACATGCCATTATTTATTCAACTGTTCTCTTACTGATAAATCACATGCTGTTAAATGATTATTTGGATTATAAGTCAAGAAGTCTGGGCTTAATTTTAAAAATACCTGTCCTCACAAAGTCACCTATTTTCTCCCCGTCTTTTTCAGCCCCTCTATAGCACCTGACACTGGCTTGTGGAAAACATCTCCCTCCCTTGGCTTCTGTGAGACCTGCTGCTCCCTGAACCTCCCTTTCCCACTTCTGCCTCCTCTGCAGAACCTTCTGCCTGTCTCTGAAACACGGGTCTCCTCTACCAGTCTGCGCTTGGGCCCTCCCCGCCTCTGGGAGATCTCAGCTCTGCGTTGCCTCCTACCCACGGGCGGCTCACCTCCGGCCTGTATGCATAGCCCACACTAATTGCCTGAACCCGAATCCTGTAAATGCAAGTGGCAGGAGCTCACGTTCACCATTCCCTCCTAACGCATCTCTAACTCACTGTGCCCAGGATGGCTGTGGCAGCCTCACAGGGCCCCGTCTTCTCTCTCAGCCTCTCCTTCTGATCTGGACCGAGCTCTGGAGAACTCTTGTGGCAGGTCCAGGCCCATTGCTGCGGTCTCAGTTTACAACCTTGCTGTCTCACTCCTAGACTCTCGGTAATTGCCTAATCGGTTTTTTGTGCGTGTCTCATCATCCCAGTTCACCGCCCACAGAGCCGCCAAGGTGGTCTTTCTAAAGCACAAGTCACCTTACTTCCTTGCTCAGTGCTCCTCAATGACTCCGCTGCCCACAGGGGAAGTCCCAGCCAGGCCCTCCAGCCTCATTCCACTCTCCACCAGCACTGTACCCGCCCACCCCCCACTGCAATCCCTGGAAACCTAGGCTGGCTTTTCTTTTTTAGAAAAAAATTTTATTGAATTTGTTGGCATGACACTGGTTCACAAAACCACACAGGTTTCAAGTGC
This sequence comes from Macrotus californicus, assembly GCA_007922815.1. Classification (NCBI taxonomy): domain Eukaryota; kingdom Metazoa; phylum Chordata; class Mammalia; order Chiroptera; family Phyllostomidae; genus Macrotus; species Macrotus californicus. Next base: position 64,551 of record VMDR010000957.1, read on the forward strand.
ACAACTCAATAAAACACCACCTGCACACGGCATGGGGAGCTCATGGCTCCAAGCAAAGACTGTCCCCACTTTCCCCACCTCCGCCTGCCTCCACCCGGCCCCCGCCCCGCTTCCCCTCTGGCCATCAGTACTCTGTTGCCTGTGCCTATGTGCTAGGCATACATGTTCTGTGGCTCATTTCCGAGGCATTAGTTTTATAAAGATCGCTCAGTTTGTTGCCCTTTTGTCTCATTCTTCGCTTACTTTTTTTGAACACGTGTGGTGGTTAAATTTTTTTGTATCTCAAAGTGCTACAGGGAATTTTTCTGTTTCCTGGATTAGGTTTTCTTCTCGACTTGGTTTTCATCAATCACATGTGTGTTCCCTCCTCTTATTTTTTCCTCATATGCTTGTGAGGCTCTCATGCCGCTTCTTCTCAGCACATTGGGCTTAATGAGGCAGCTCCGGTCAGACCTTACGTTATAGTCTCAACTCTAACAGTATGCCTACCACTAAGATTTAAAAGATGTTAACATTTTGCCATGTTAATGAAGTATTGATTTATGAAACTCATTTACTACAGGCATATCTCGGATATACTGCAGGTCCTTCCAGATCACTGCAATAGGATGAGTATGGCAATAATGTGAGCCACAATCTTTTGGATGGTGGAGGGTCTTGCCATCCGTTTGTAAAAAAACACAAACAAAGAAAAAGCCCACAACACCTGTCAAGCACACTAAAGCTCAGCACAATAAAACAAGGTCTGCCTGGACTTGCCACCAAAGCCTCATCTTTGCTCTTTCATACCTGAGGCTTCTCCTCACCAGGTAGACGGCTGAGGCCTTCCCTCCTTCCCTTCCCAAACTTGAGCTGACTTTCTCCTTCTTCACTCTATCCTAATCAGGAACTCATATTTTCTTAACTGCCTCCCATATTCCATCTTCCCTTGTTTAAAAAAAAAAAAAACCCTTATTTTCTACCCCACCTAGAGAAAGTATTGAAAACTAAGTTAATGGAAACTTACTAAGTATAAGAAAATACAGTCTTAATCTAAAAACCAGCTCAATAAGCCCATCCTTTCTGATTACTCCGGCAGATGGCCACACTCACAGCCTCCGTGCTGCTCAGGAGCCTGTCCCTGAAGTGGAAGGGCTGGGCACTCAGGGGAATCCCAGCTCTGGCTCACTAAGAGAGTGACTGTGGAGTCCCGAGACTGCTCTGGTTTTGGCCTTGCCATCCCTAATCAGTGCACTAAAGCCGCCTTCAGAGGGCTGGAGTGAAATGCCTGTGACCACTCTGTCCTTGCACAGAGCAGGTGCTTGATGCGTGTTCGCCCCTCATCCTCAGCCTGTTGTTTCCTCTCTCATGGTTAACTTCTTTTATTTTTAATCCTTACTCGACAATATGTGTGTTGATTTTAGAGAGAAACATCAGTCGCTCGCCTCCCATATGCACCGCAACCAGGGACTGAACCCACAACCTTTTGGGGTGTGGAACAATGCTCCAGCCGACTGAGCCATGGGTAGCTTCTGCCTTTCACTGTTCAGGCCTCCTCCAGCCTCGAGAGCCATCGAAATCACCAAGGTCAGACCTAAAGAATTCTCTGACCGCTTCCCTCCTTTTCTACTAATAGGTGAGGAAGCCGAGGCCTGTAGTCGGTGGCCGACTCAGGAGTGGAAGAGCCCACCCTGTGCTCTTGACCACCAGGCCTCCTAAGTGTATGGAGATTCTATCTCTTTCTTGGCTCCCCTTAGCCCGGTTCCATCCTGAGCCCTCTGTAAAACTCACCTCAAGGATATCATCTCACAACCTTCATTCTGTTTGATGACACTTAATGCTGTCCTTCATTATGTCTGGCCCTGGTTTAAGGGGCCAAGACAAATCTCACTGTCTTCAGCTGAATCCATCCCCAGCTCATTCTGGAGGCTGGGCCCTTCCATATTCCATCAGAGTCCCTGTGCTTCTCTCCTGCTCTCTGGTTCCCTCAGGCACCTCACAGGGACGGAGAGGGTGCATTCTCCTTCCACCCATACAGATCCCTTCCTGGCTCAGGACAAAACCATACAGCATACTCAGGAGACCTCAGGGAGCACTAACTGTCTTGGTCCCAGGCCTCTCACCCCTGCCCAGTCCCCAGTTCCCAGGAGCTCTGCCGCTGCTAATCTCCAGGCAGCTCGGACCCAGAGCTGGGAAAAGCACCAAGGGCTATGTTAGCCTTCTGTCCAGATGTCCAACTTGAGTCCCTCATGGTTATAGGAAGGAACGTGATCCCAGCCCTTTGAGGTTTACTAATCTTGTTGAGGAGACACGGGGAATGGGGAACAAGTGTAAGGTGCATTTTAAAAACTAAACATTGAGAAACAAATCATATCAGTACAAAATGAATTGGAACAGACATGCAAAGTCACCTGAAGAAATGGTTCCCAGACATAACGGAAATCAGAATGGAGATATGACACAAAGAAAAATTGAAGACTGTCCCAATCCAAAGGTGAGGAGAGTGGCCACCAACAGAAGCCTAGAAAAGAGGGAGCCCTGAGGCAGAGGCTGACGGTACCCATCTGATTATGGAGACAGTGCCCCTCAGGTGGGGACATTGCTGACCTTGCCCACACCTGTGGGTCCCAAAGCTTCATCCGTGCTAAGCTGCACAAGGAATGCAGAGAGCTGGGCACTGGGGCAGACTGGAGTCACCAGTAAAAGCCAGGCTGTGAGCTCTGTACGGTCAGGCTTTTCATGAGCGTTTCCTGAACAAATGCTGCGGCATGAAGCTACCCCAGAGAACAGAGGCATGGAGGCCTAAGCTGGGCTCAAAGATATTAATGTATTTAGTGGAGGAGGGGCAGGAGGGTAGACATTCCAGAATAAAGGGATGGTGCTTTACACGGAAAACGAAGGAGAGTTTCAGTCAAGATGGCAATGTAGACAGACATGGCCCGCCTCTTTGCACAACCACATCAAAATTACAACTAAAATATAGAACAACCTTCACTCAGGAATATCAGAAATTGAGCTAAATGGAAGCCTGACAACTATGGAATTAAAGAAATCACATCCATCCAGACGGGTAGGAGAGGCGCAGACACGGAATGGGCTGGCCCCACACCCACGTGGATAAAAACTTGGGAGGGATACTCAGGAGCAAGGTGTCCCAGACCCACACCAGGCCCCCCAGCCCAGGGTTCCAGTGCCAGGAAGATAAGTCCCCACAACTTCTGGCTGCAAAAACCAGCGGGGATTGAGTCGGTGGAAGAAACTTCTGGAGCCTCAAGCAGCTCCTCTTTTACCACATACAGACTCACCTATTTAGACTCACTCCCTCTGAGCTCCAGCATCTGTAGCAGCTTGAAAAGTACCAGTGATACACAGGGAGACACTGAAGTGTCTGGTATCTAGGTGAGGAGAGATCATTGTCCCTTTACTAAACCCTCCCCCCATAGAGCGGGCAAGCTGGTGCCATATCTGAGACTCCATCAACCTGGCTAACACTGTTTGACCCACCTTGGAGATACCCAGAGGCTCTGCCCCACCCAACTTATGGGGCCACCCAAGCTGCTTTTCCATATGAATGGCTGGTCTTGGTTCCTAAATCCTCCAAACAAGCAATAGCTGGCTTCAGTGAGCCATAGGGGCAGCCAGATTAGATTCACAGCTGGGCTTCGCCTGAGAAGTCTAAGTCCAGCACAAGTAGCAGCCATCTCAGATTGCTTTACAGCTCAGGCAGGGTGCCCCAAGAAAAATACAGGTGGGGGCTGACTTTGGCCTGCACCACCCGGGAAACCCCAGGGCCAGTGCACCCACTAGACAGCTGTGGATCACATTGGAGCACCACCACCCTGCCCCTGCACAGCTGATCCTCCACAGAGGGCAGAGGTTGATGATCAGTAGTCACAGCCAATCCTTGCCACTGACTGGCCCAGGCAAATCCCTCCCATTGATCTGCCAACATCAACCATGGCTCAACTACAAAAGGAGGGTGTACTCAGCCCTCACAATGGGCGCACCTCCAATGCCCAGGTTGGGTGATAGGAGAGGCTGTGCCACTGGACCCAACAGGACACCTACTACATTAGGCCACACTACCAAGACATGGAGTCAAAGTAGCTCTACCTAATACACAGAAACAAACACAGGGAGGCTGCCAAAATGAGGAGACAAAGAAACACGGCCCAATGAAAGAATAGATCAAAACTCCAGAAAAAGAGCTAAACAAAATAGAGATAAGCTCTCGAGATAAGATCTAGAGATAAGATCTATCAGATGCAGTTTTAAACACTGTTTATAAGGATGCTCAAGGACCTTAGTAAGGACTTTAGCAGCATAAAAAAGACCCAATCAGAAACGAAGGATACACTAATTGAAATCAAGGACAATTTAAAGGGTAACAATAGTAGAATGGGTGAAACTGAGAATCATATCAATGATTTGGAACATAAGGAAACAAAAAACAACCACAGAGAACAACTAGAAGAAAAAAGAATCCAAAAAAATGAGGATAGCATAAACAGCCTCTGGGACAACTTCAAGAGATCCAACATTTGCCTCATAGGGGTGGCAGAAGAAGAGAAAGAGTAAGAAATTGGAAATCTATCTGAAAAAAATAGTGAAAGAAAACTTCCCTAATTTGGTGAAGGAAATAGACATGCAAATCCAGGAAGCACAGAGAGTCCCAAACGAGATGAATGCAAAGAAGCCCACTCCAAGACACATCATAATTAAAATGCCAAAGGTTAAAGATAAAGAGAGGCTCTTAAAAGCAGCAAGAGAAAAGAAGTTAGTTACCAGATGGTTGCCAGACGGGAGGGGCAAGAGGGAGAATGAGTGAAGGGGTAAGGGGATTAAGAAGTACAAATAGGTAGTTACAGAATAGCCCTGGGGATGTAAAGTACAGTGTAGGAGATGGAGTAGCCAAAGAACTTATATGCATGACCCATGGACGTGAACAATGATGGGAGGATTGCCTGAAGGAGTGAAGAGTGCCAAAGAGGGAAAAATCAGGACAACTGTAATAACATAATCAATAAAAAATTTTTTTTAAAGAAAATGAAGGCACAAAGGTAGGAACAGCATGATGTGTGCAGAGGACCAGAAGGAGGATGGCAAACACAAGGAGTCAATGGGGTAGGGCCTAGTTTGGGGGCCTGGGGTCCAAGCAGAGGAGTTGAGATCAGATGTGACAGGAATGGGAACTATTGGGTTCCTGAGCAGAAAGGATACTGGGTGAAAGTGGTGTTTGAGGATCATCAACCTGGCTGGGTGGGCTGACGAATGCTAGGAGAGAAACAGTGTGTGGAGGAACAGAGGCCAGAGCCAGGCAGGCCGGTAGGAAGTTACAAATATCCTGGGCTCAGGACCACTAGAAATGAAGAAGTTAGGAAAGATAGGCAGAGATATGCACAAAAAGGATTGTCACAGTATCATTTGTATTAGCAAATGCCCATGAGTAGGAAAATGAACAAATAGATGGTTGTATATTTGTACAGTAGAATATTACTCAGCAGGGAAAATAAGCTGTATAGCTCCAGATGCCTCAACATCAAGAAACCTTAAAAGAAAGAAAGGAGGGAGAGGGGGAGAGGAAAGCCAATTTTAGAGGGATCAAGCTCATGCTGTCCAATGCAGTAACCAATACTAGCATACTGTCCAATGCTAGCCACATGTGGCTATTCAAGCCTAATTAGAATAAAAATGCAATCCCACCTTGCCCTTGTAGTCCAGTTGGTTGAAGCGTCATCCTGTACTCCAAAGGGCTACAGGTTCAATTCTCAGTCAGGGCACGTAAGGGAGGCAACTGATCAATGTTTCTCACATCAATGTCTCTCTCTCTCTCTCACTCTTTCTCTCTCTCTCTCTCTCCCTCCCTCCCTCCCTCTCTCTGTCTCTCTCTCCCCTGTTCCTCTCTCTCTAAAGTCAATAAACATATCCTCAGGTGAGAATTTAAAAAAAATACAGTCCCTTAATCACACTGGCCACATTTCAAGGCTTGATAACCATGTGCAGTTAGTGGCTACTATATTGGACAGCATGGATGAAGAGCATTTCCACCATCACCAGAGTTCCTTTGGGCAGCACTGATTTTTTAAATGTATTTTATTGATTATGCTATTACAGTTGTCCCACTTATTCTCCCTTTGCTCCCCTCCATCGGGTATGGCCCGTTCCCTCTGGAAATCCTGCCCCTTAGTTCATGCCCATGGGTCATGCATATAAGTTCTTTGGCTTCTCCATTTCCTATGCTGTTCTTAACATGCCCCTGTCTATTTTGTTCTTAACCATTCATGCTTCTTATTCCCCATACCTTTTCCCCCATTCTCCCCCTTCCCCCTCCCAGCTGATAACCCTCCAAATGATTTCCATACCTATGATTCTGTTTGTGTTCTGGTTGTTTGCTTAGTTTGTTTTGTTTTGTTTAGATTCAGTTGTTAATAGTTGTGAATTTGTTGCCTTTTTAATGTTCATGGTTTTGATCTTCATTTTCTTAAATAAGTTATTTTAACATTTCAAGTAATAATGTCTTGGTGATAGTGATGAATTCCTTTAGCTTCACCTTGTCTGGGAAGCATTTTATCTGCCCTTCCATTCTAAATGGTAGCTTTGCTGGGTAGAGTAATATTGGATGTAGGTCCTTGCTTTTTATCACTTTAAATACTTCTTGCCAGTTCCTTCTAGCCTGAAAAGTTTGTTTTGAGAAATCAACTGATAGTCTTATGGGCACTCCTTTGTAGGTAACTCTCCCCTTTTCTCTTGCTGCTTTTAAGGTTCTCTCTTTATCTTTAATCTTTGGCATTTTAATTATGATGTGTCTTGGTGTGGTCCTCTTTGTGTCCATCTTGTTTGGGATTCTGTATTTCCTGGACTTGTATGTCTATTTCCTTCACCAAATTAGGGAAGTTTTCTTCATTATTTTTTCAAATAAGTTTTCAATTTCTTGCTCTCTCTCTCTCTTCTCCTTCCAGTACCCCTACGATTTGAATATTGGTATGTTTGAAGTTGTCCCAGAGGTTCCTTACCCTATCCTCATTTTTTTTTAATTTCTTTTTTCTTCTTACTGTTCTGGTTGAATTTTTTTTTTTATGTTCCAAATCATTGATGTGATTCTCAGTTTTATCCATTCCACTATTGATTCCCTGTAAATTTTTCTCTATTTCACTTAGCATAACCTTCATTTCTGCCTGGGTCTCTTTTATGCTGTTGAAGTACCCCATGAGTTCCTTAAGCATCCTAATAACCAGTGTTTGAACTCTGTATCTAATTGTATATCTCCATTTCACTTAGTTCTTTCATTGGAGTTTTATTCTGTTCTTTCATTTGGGCTATGTTTCTTTGTCTCCTCATTTTGGCAGCCTCCCTGTGTTTGTTTCTATGTATTAGGTCAAGCTGCTTTGACTCCCTGTCTTAGTAGCAGGGCCTATTGTAGAAAAGTGCACCTGTAAGTTGGATGGGGCAGAGTCTTAGGTAACCACCAGGACAGGGCAACCCGTGTGACCCAGGTTGATGGAGTCTCAGGTACGGTGTTGCTGCTCTGTGGCTCTGTGTGGGCGAGGGCTCAGAAATGGATCGATGGCCACTGCCTGGCCTCTGGACTTTTGTCCAGGAGGAAGCTGTCCCCTAGCACTCGCCCTGATGCCAGGCACTTCAGTTTCTCCCTGTCTGCCACTGGTGCCCTTCCAGCTCTTGCCCCAGTATTTGGAGCCCAGAGAGTGAGTCTGCATAAGTCCTAAGTCCGGTGCAGGCCCTTTAAGAGGAGATGCCTGAGAATCCTGCAGTGCCTTCCGCCATCCCAAACCCCACTGGTTTGTACAGCCAGAGGTTATGAAGACTTATCTTCCTGGCACTGGAGCCGAGACGAGGTTGTCTGTTGTGGGGCTGGGGGTCCTCATTCCCTAGGTATCTCTCCCAATTTTTATTCACCACATGTGGGTGTGGGAGCACCTGTTACGTATCTCCGCTCCTCCTACCTGTCTAGATGAATGTGACTTCTTTAATTCCTTGGTTGTTGGACTTCCACACGGCTCAATTTTCTGACAGTTCTCTGTGATAGCTGTTTTGTAGTTTAGTTGTAATTTTTGCTGTGACTGTGTGAGGTGAGCTGTGTTTACTTCTGGTATTTTAGAACATACAAGATGCGACATGGTGCGTAAATACAGAGTGTGGAGCAAAAGTACCATGGGAATCATGCATATCTCAAGCAAGTTCAGACAGCGGTTATGTCTGGGAAGCAAGAGTCTTCGGGATCAGAGAAGGACGCTGGGGGCTTCCGTGTTTCATCTCTGAAGGCAGGTGGTGGCTACATGAGTGCTTGTTATATTATCAGCTATACGTTTATACACAAGAATCATTTCATAATTAGTACATTTTTAAAGATGGGCTGGATATAAGGGACACTGTGATGAAGACTGAGTATAGGACAGGCAGGAGTCCAAAATGGCTTGAATTTTTTGTCTGGGAGACATCGGTACTTCCCCATCCTGGTATCTACACAGTCCCACATGTGCCATTCAGCTGCTCCCTTGTTGCCATCACCATCCTACGTTCTCAGGACACTCTTCTCTGTTCCTTGTTGCCACAGTTACCTGGCCTTCAGCCAGCTATGCAGGGGTCAGGCACAAACACCCGCACAGGCTGGCCTCCTGTTGGTCGCACAACATTTTGGGTGGCCCTCTTGCTTGCCCAGCCACTGCCCCCACATTCTGACCTCATGTCCCTTCCCACAGGCTCCTCCACACCAGCTCCAAAACCAAGCCTGGCCCCACACTCCTACAGAGGGCCGTTTATGTCTCATGAGCATCCCAGAGGGGCCTGGGACAGCTGTGCTCTGTCAGGAATTCACACCAGGAAGCCAGCAGTCCAGGGGTGGTCTGGGCCAGGCTCCCAGCCCTGCCTAGGCCAAGGGGCTCCTGGCTGCAGACTCAGGGCATTGGCTGAGTTTGGCATTTCAAGGGGAGAGGGAGCCTCTGGTTATGATTTGGGGGCCAGGCCCTTCTCTTTGGGACAATACATTGTGGTCCCCCCTCACCACCCATGGTGGTGATGCCCTCTCCGCAGAGTCCCTCAGTCCTTATTCTGGGAACCATAAGACCCCAGACCAGGAGATTAGCGATGCCAGTCAGCCCTGCTTGGATGCCTGGGACCCTCCTGCCTCTCTCTGCCTGTGCGGAACAGCTACTACCTTTATCCGGTGCGGAGTGTTTGACATTCATTTTACTGAAACAGCCCAGCAATTCTCTAAGGTAGATGGTTCGCAACCCGTTTCACATAAGAAAAAAGTTAGGTTTAAGGGGCAAATGATTTGTTCAGCTAGTGAATGACAGGGTTAGAACCTGGATGGGCCTAACCTGCCTCCTCCTCCGAGCTCTCGTGACCTGCTCTTTCCCTCCCTCCTCTGGCTCTCGTTCTGTCCCCTGCCCTTCCATCTCACCCTCCAGGCCTCGCTCTGCCCCTCCATTCCACTGTGTGACGTTCCTCCTCTGCTTCTCTCTCCTTGACCCATCTCCTACCTCCCCCACCTCCTGTCCTTCCCTCACCCAGAAACACGAAGGTGGGTTTGAGGTGCAGATACCGTGGCTTCCAGCTGAGTGAGTTCCATGCCCTCAGGAAGGCAGGCCTGCCCACTCTTAGGAGCCAGCTGTCCTGTTCCATGGTGGCTCCCTTCTCCCAAGACACACCCCCCACCTCCCCCCAACACACACACAATCTTCGGGGGAAGACTGTGTGGAGAGGGGTCCTTGGAACTGCTCCAGGGAGAAAGAACTTGGAAGACTTACAGGGTCATCATGAACAGGTGTCACTTCTACTTTGAGGCAAGAGAGACAGGAAGGAGGGGTTGGGGGTCATAGGGGGTCATGGGGATGGAGGATAGAGGAGGCAAAGGCAGGGGAAACTCCACAAACCAGGACAGTGGAGGCACTGTGTGGTGGAAATAGATGCTTCTAGTTCCCTGCGGCCCCCATACATATATGCAGCATGGTGACGACAATGACTAGCCTTGTGGGGGGCCAGTCCCTGATGGCTCCCCTCGTCTTTACTTCCCAGCAATGCTGGGAGGTAGGAGCCTGCAGAGGTTCAGACCTGCGCAGGGGCCACAGAAGGCTGCAGATGTCGCCCGGTTGCTTCGGGCTGAAGAGAGCAAGAAGCAAGATGTGAGAAACCAGATGAGAGGCAATACTTTGAATTAAGACCAGAACAGGGGCTAGGGGGACAGCAGTGGGGGTGAGGCACGGAGATGGGGTGGTCACAGCTGCCTGAAAACAGGTCCAAAAAACCAGGAGGGCACTTTCCAGGTGAGGAGCAGCCAGGTGCAAGGGAAGAAGCACAGGCCAACTGGGTGTGCGGAAAGGAGGCCAAGTCAGAACCGTCTATTTCAGCATTTTGCCTGGTCCTAATGCTGTCTGAGGCACTTGTCTGTGCTTGAAAATGCTCTCTGCACTGCTCTTACTGGCTGCAGCCCCAGGTTTGGAGTTCACTGCAGAGGAACCAAAGTAACATTTTTTTAAAAAAGATTTTATTTATTTACTTTTAGAGAGAGGGGAAAGGAGGGAGGAAGAGAGGGAGAGAAACATCAGTGTGTGTTTGCCTCTTGTGCGCCCCCTTCTGGGGACCTGGCCCACAACCCAGGCGTGTGCCCTGACTGGGAATTGAACCAGCGACACCCCCCCCCCCCCCGGGTTTTCAGGCCCCGCTCAATCCACTGAGCCACACCAGCCAGGGCTGGAACCAAAGTAACATTTTATGATGACTTTTACACCCTTAAGTGGCTGGGCCTGAGAAAGCCAAGCTTCCGGGGCCGGGGGGCAGGGAGGGGGAGTGGATTCAGTGCCAATGACCTTTCGTCTCCATGATAACACAGAATGTGGCAACCCACAATTTGGCCTGACCCTGACATCTAAATTCTAACAGAAGAGCAGGCTGAGCTACCATGGTGAGCATGGCAACTGTGGAAAAAATAGCCACAATCTAAGAAAAAGCCTTGTGCCCAAAGGTGAGTGATTCAGAGGCATCTCCAAGACCCCAAATGGTTAGCAACCTGGGGTCTAACCCTGGGAACTGGCTGTGTGAATGATAGCACAGGTCCTCTCTAGAACACTCTGCAGCCCCTGGAAGTGGTGGCTATAAAGATAAGCAGCAAGTTGGAGAAATCTGGGGAAAAAGTCAGGACCCAATATTGTCCACGTGCTGTTGTCTCATCAAGGATGGAAAAAGGAAAGCTACCAGGACTGTGCTCCTCAGACTGTCGGTGGGGAGGGACCAGTTTGTTCTTGTAAAATGTCCAGTTCATCAAAAAGCCAACAATTTGTAAAGTGCCATAAAAATAAATGACAAGCATATATCCATCAAAGAAAAATTCAAAACTCAGCAGTAATAAAACAAACAAACAAAACAATCCAACTAGAAATGAGCAAAAGTCATGAACAGACACTTCACTGAAGAGGACAGTAATGACCTGAGCATATGAAGAGATGTCCACTGTCACGCACTAGGAAACGCAAACTGAACCCCAGGGAGCTCTCCCTGCACAGCTGTTGCAATGGCTGCAGCAGTTTCCTGGGGCTGCGTCGAAGAACCACAAATTGAGTGGGTTGAAACTACAGAAATTTGTTCTCCCACAGTCCTGGAGGCCAGGAGTCTGAAACCAAGGTGTGGGCGGGGCCATGCTCCCTCCAAAGGCTCTAGGAAGAACCTTCCTTGCCTCTTCCCGCTTCTAAGGCTGCTAGCAATCCTCCTGTTCCTGATGTGCAGCCGTATCACTCCAGACCCTGCCTCCGTGGCCACACAGCCTTCTTCCCTGGGTGTCTGTGTCTTCATGTGGCCTTCTTATGAGAACACCAGTCCCTGGATTTAAGGCCCGCCCTAAATCCACCATAATTTACCTTAACTTGATCATATCCGTAAAGACCCTATTTCCAAGTAGGCTCGCATTCATAGGCACCGGGGGTTAGGACTTGAGCATATCTTTAAGAGGGACCTAACTCAACCCAAAACAGGGATGAACACATGGACGTGGAGGAGCTGGAGAGGAGTTTGCAGTTTACTGTATGACCCAGCAATCTCATTCTCGGCATTTATCTCAGAGAAATAAAAACTCAGTGCACACAAAAATCTGTACACAACGTTCACGGCAGCTTCGTTCCTGAATAGCCCCAAACTAGAAACAACCCAAAAGTCCTTCAACCAGTGAGGGGTAAAACGGCCGCACACGGAGCACTGCTCCGCCACGTACAGGGACCAAGGATCGATACGTGCAGCGCCCGGACGGGTCTCAGGAGCGTTTACGCTCAGTGACAAAGCCCATCTCAAAAGGCTGCTGCCGCATGATTCTGTCTACCTAACGTTCTGGAAATGACAAAGCTGTAACTATGCGGGGCAGAGCGGTGGCTGCCGCGGGCCAGGGTCCGCCGGGCTCCGACAGTAGAGGGTAGCAGAAGGGCGTGGCTCTGAACTCCATATCCGAGTGTCATGGTGACAACACAAGTCTGAGATCGAGTGGCACGGAACTACCCACATGTACACACACACACATGTACATGCACACATACAAACACGGAGTGAAACCTGAATGAGGTCTGATGTCAGTTAACAGAAAACGATGTCGGTTTTCTGCGTTGATATTGTACCCTAGTTATAGAAGATGTCACCAACAGGGGAAGCTTGGTAGAGGGTTCCTGGGACTCTGTGCATTATTTTTGTGACTTTCTGTGAGTCTAAAATTATTTCAAAATAAAAAGTTTAAAATTAATTCTTAGAGAAAATGAAATTAAAAGCAGATACACAAAATGCAAGTCCCCGTTTTTAAGTCACAGACACCAAACACCCATGTCAGGGGCTGTAGGAGTTTCTCCACGCTCGCTCCTGCCTCCTGCGCCTGCTGTGCTGAGGAGCAGTAATGAACATCTGGCAGAGAGGTCCCCGGCTGTGGACCACACGGGGAGGAGCACCTGCAGAAAGACCAGAAGCAAATACTAGAGGTGGAACTCCGCCCCCGACCTCTGTCTTTATTTTCTGTGATGGAGTTCTACTGCTATTGAAAATGGAACTCGATCTCAAATACACAGGTGACATTCAAAAGAAAATACTCTTTCCTTTGAGTCACGGTTTACGGAGAAAAACACAGCCAGTGCCAACCACAGCCAGTCCTGCGTGTGCCTGATTCTGTCCTCTGGCCCTCCCTTCCCCCTTCACCAACTCCACGTCTCCCATTCCTCTCTCTTCTGTCAGCTTGCCTTCAACCACCTTCTCTTTGTAATGACAGGTCCCAGGCTCTGGTCCCACCCCCGTCACTGCTCCAGGACCCCCGAATCCCACCCCTGCAATGTTAGAAAAATCACTTCACCTCTCTAAGCATCAGTTTCCTTGTGGGGTGTTTATAAGACCCACCTCAGAGCTGTCACGAGGAGTAGCTGAAACCACCCACGTGGTGAGGGAAGGGGCACGTGCAGAGTGGGGCTCTCCGGCTTCACACCCTTGGTCCCCAAACACTCTTGCTGGCTCTGGTCTTAACCAGACTTTGTTCCCAACCCACCCTCTCCTCTCAGGTAAACCATGCTCCTCCCTCCCTGCCTTCCCAGTCCACAAGCCCCTGCACCAGCCCCCCAGCCCCCTGCCCCTCAGAGGTGTGGACTCCCCTCCCAGCTTCCAGCCTCTGCTACAACTTGAGGCCCTGTAAACTCTTTCCCTGTAGTGACAATAATAATGAACACATTCCTATCGACTAACTCAGTGAACACTTGGCATGTGCCGGGCGCTATCCCAAGCCCTATCCATGAACTAAGTCATTTAATGCTCTCAACCATCCTCCGAGACATAATGTACAGATGAGGAAACTGAGGACAACAGGCAAGGAAATAACTTGCTCCAAACCACCCTGCTGGTAAGCCCACGCTCTTATCCACAACGCTATATACCATGTGGGTCTCCTGCTTCATGACAGCAAGGACGGGGTCTGCCCTGTTCACCCAGCTCAGCATCTGGCGCAGTGGATCTCTGAAAGCCTTGTTGAATGAATGAGTGAATGAGTGAATGAGTGAATGCTGCCCGTTGTGCTAAGCCTACAAAGCTAGTTTTCCCTGCTGTAGAGAAGCCAGGCAGAGGCCATGGAGGTGACCACAGCAGGGCAGCCTGTATGCCAGTGTCTGCCTGGCACAGGGGGCATCTGAGAACTGTCCTTCCCACTGCCAAGTCCAGCACCTCCCAGGCCAGGTCTTCAGCACTTTAACTCCCTGGGAAGTCCATGTTTTCTTCTAAGTCTTCTTATCTAAACCTCAAGGCCAAGCTATCACCGACTCACCAAGTCATGTCCACAGAGGAAATTTCGGGGTCCATCTCACAGCTTCAGCAGCTAGACACTCTGGGACGCTGCCCAGGGGCCTGGGCCATAGGCTCGCCTGCTCTCTCTTGGCCATCCCCCCTCCACTCTGGTTTGCTCCCAGTGTTCTCTCCTCCCCAGAAAACAGCCCATTTTCCCGAACTCTTCTCGTGCTCTCCCACACTGCGCTCCCCTCTGCCTACGTCTTTCTTTTCCCTTTATCAGCTCTTCGTTTATGTCCTTAATCGTTTCAAATATAGTTATTTGAAAGTCTTCCAGACTGTTCTGTCATCTCAAGTTTTGGAGACGGAGTCCTCCTGTTTGTGTCACATGCGACTGGTAGCAGCAGCTCGGTTTCCAGTGTGCTTTATCATTCCCAACTGTGAGCTAAAACCTGGGGGTCTCTTCCTCTCATGCACGGCCCAAGGGGCCTGGGCTGTGGAAGCTCCGTCCTGCAGAAACTACCTCCCCACCACTCCGTTCACCCGCCCTGGACCAGCTGAAGAATCCCTGGGTTGTTGCTGTTGTTGTTATTATTGTAATAAAATATATACAACATAAAATGTACTGTCTTAACCATTTCCTGTGTGCAGTTCAGTGGTATTAAGTACATTCACACTGTTGTGCGACCATCATCACCATCCATTTCCAGAACTTTTTCATCTTCCCAAACTGAAACTCTGTACCTATTAAAAAAATAACTCATCTCCCCATCCTCCACCCCCAGAAAACCGCCATGCTCCTCTCTATCTCTGCTCTAGGTCCTCCTGTAAGTGGAATCATTGAATATTCATCCTTTTGTGTCTGGCTCATTTTACTGAGCATGATTGTCTTCAAGGCTCATCAGTGTTGCAGCACGTGTCAGAATCACCTTCCCTTTAAAGTCGGAATGCTATTCCACTGGATGCAGAGACCACGCTTTCTTTATCCATTTCCTTCACTGATGGGCATTTGCATCATTTCCACCTCTTGGCTATTGTGCATAGTGCTGCTATGAACATTGGAGTACGGATATCTGTTCAAATCTCTGCTTTAAATTCTTTGGGTATATACCAGAAGTGGAATTGCTGGACCATAGGGTAGTTCTGTTTAGTTATCTGAGGGACCGCACTATTTTCCACAGTGGCAGCATCATTGTACATTCCCAACAACAATTCACAAGAGTTCCGGTTTCGCTATACCCTTGCCAACACTTGCTAATTTCTGGGTTGTTTTTGGTTTTTTGTAACAGTCACCCTAATGGATGTGGAGTGGTATCTAGCTCACTGTGGTTTTGATTTGCATTTCCCTAATGACTAGTGACATTGAGCATCTTTTTTATGTGCTTTTTAGCCACTTGTATGTCTTCTTTGAAGAAATGTCTACTCTAGTCCTTTGCCCAGTTTTCAATCAGGTTGTTTGGGCTTTTTGTTGTTGAGTTGTAGGAGTTCTTGATATAGTCTGGAGATTAATCCCCTATCAGATATATTATCTGAAAATATTTTCTCCCATAGCATGAATTGCCTTTTCACTGTTGATTGCATCCTTGAGACACTCAAGTTTTAAATTTTAAGTCCAATTTATTTATATTTTCTTCTGGTGCCTATGCTTTTGATGTCATATCCAACAAACGTTTGCCAAATCCAATGTTATAAAGCTTTTTCCCTGTTTTCTTCTAAGACTTTGGTAGATTTAACCCTTATGTGTAGGTCTTTGATCTTTGTAGGTGGATTTTGTAGATAGTATAGAGAAAGGGTCCCACTTCATTCTTTTGCATGTGGATATACAGTTTTCACAACCCAATTCATTGAAAAGACTGTCTTCAAATGGTCTTGGCCAAAACCACACTGTTTTGATTACTGTAGCTTTGTAGTAAGTTTTGAAATCAGGAAGTGTGAGACGTCCAAGTTTGCTTTTCTTTCTCAAGATTGTTTTGGTTATTTGGGGTTTCTTGAGATTCCATTTGATTTTTGGAGGGTAGATTTTTTTTTTCTGCAAAATATCATCATTGGAACTTTGATAGGGATTGCATTGCATCTATAGATTGCTTTGGGCACTATTAAAATTTCTAATCCATAAAAGTGAGATGTCTTTTCACTTACTTTTGTCTTCTTTAATTTCTTTCAGCAATGTTTTGTACTTTTTAATGTATAAGTCTTATGCTTCCTTGGTTAAGTTTACTTCTAAATATTTTATTCTTTTTATTGTTATTATAAATGGAATTTTTTAGATAATACATTCCTTCAAACTTCTGATTGCTTTATTTTATTCTTTATTGACTTTTAGAGAAAGAGGAAGGGAGGGGGCGGTGTGGAGGGAGAGACGTCAATTTGTAGCTCCACGTGTGTCCTCACTGGGCATCAAACCCACAACCTTAGCGTATAGGGGCAATGCTCTAACCAACTGAGCTACCCAGCTTGGGTTGGAATTATTTTCTTAATTTTCTTTTTGGATTGTTCATTGTTGTATATAGAAACACAACTTATTTTGTGGGTTGATTTTGTATTGCGAAACTTAGCTGAATTTTTAAATCAGTTCTAACAGTTTTGTTTCTTTGTTTGTTCATGTTTGAATCCAAGTTATTTTGTTTTTCTTTTGTTTTTACTCAGAGACCAGAGAAGTGACAGGTTTTCTTGCCATCTTCCAAAGCCAGTAAGCAAGTTTTCTCTTGGTCCCCATTCACCGAGACTGTAGGCTTCAGGGTTCCCAGCTGAACCCAATAGTACTGGTTCCAGCTTCCTACCTCGTGAAGGCCAAGACCTCAGTCCCTGCCCCTGCACAGCCATTACAGGGCCAGGGCTTGAACTCTGGGCTCCCCCGCTTCCAATACTTCCCCTCAGAGCTTCTGCTGCATCAGCTCACTCACCCTTCTGCTTTTCCGCTCTCTTTATTTCAAAAAGACACATTCTATTTTCTACATATTCAGAGCAGTGGTGGTCCCAGCATCCCACTTCCAAACGAGCACCTCAAGCACATGCATTCACAGAGGGCACATAAAAGCCCAATTTTCTCCATAGTGAAAAGCCCTGTTACAGGATACAGCTCAAGCGGGAAACAGCTCAGTCCCTCCTCCAAAGGCAAGAGCCCTGGCTCCCCATGATGCCGGGTGCCGACCAAGTTCGCACCATGTGGGTGGTTATTGTGTACTCTTACTGAGGGCCTACTATGTGCCAGATACTGTACTGCGTGCTTGATATACATTTGATCTCATTTAATCCTCCTTCCAGCACTATGAAGGAGGTATTATTATTGTCACCGATTCAGCTGAGAAATTGCCAAAGGCACAGATAGCAAAGAAGCAGAACCAAGATTCAGACTTAGTTTGGCTCAGCCTTTACCAGATACCTCTCGTGGTTCTCCATCCTTCCACAGGTTACCTGTACCTTTCTCTTCTTGTCCACTCCTCTGGGGATGGGGTCCACGTGGTTTCCTTCCTCTTCTCTATCCTCAGCACCCACTGGGTGTGACCTCTGCAGAGGTTACTGTGCTTTTGCCCCTGGAGGACCTGTCCACAACTTGGGAGGGACTGCGGCACTCACACAGCTCTTGGCCTGAGCCCCTGTTACTGAGAGAAAGGAAGCTTTTGCCAAGGACTCAGAGGGGAGTTCAATGCTGGGAGTGAACTCAACTCTGGTCAGGACCCAAGCACCCAGCCCTCCCTGAGACAATGTGTGAGCCTGGCTAGGCCTCCAGACAGCCCCTCCCGCCGCCCCAGCCAGGGTGGTGCTTGTGTGGGAGGGGCTTTAAATCCAGCTGCCAGACCCCTAGGCGGGAGAGGCAGAGAGGGCTGGCCACCATGCACGGCACCCACAGTCTCCTGGCGCTTCTGCTGCTGCCACTGCTACTGCTGATGGCCACCACAGGCCCCGCCGGAGCCCTCAGTGATGAGGAGAGACATGAGATGGTCAAGCTGCACAACTTCTACCGTGCCCAGGTGTCCCCATCGGCCGCCAACATGCTGCAAATGGTGAGTGTGGCCAGAGGCACCCATCTGCCAGGATTGAAGGGGAGCTGTGCGGGGCCCTCTGCCAATCCCTCCCACCCTTTAGCTGAAGCCATCATAGAGACTCACCCCTCAGGTCAGTGACAGAGTCTCTGACACTGTATGACACACAGGTCTTCATGAACAGCCCCTTACACAGCTGAGGAAACAGGCTCAGAGGGACAGGGTGGTCCTTCAGGGCCTTGCAGATCACTCAGCTGATAGAGCCAGGCCGGGACACCCCAGCTTCCCACTCCAGTGACCCCTTCCCAGCACTTCCTAAAATGCATGTGCTCCTGGGAGGGGGAACATCTTGGTGATGACAGTCTTTTAGATGCCTTCCAAGGAGACAAGGGAAAACAGGGCGGCAGGATGGTCCGGGCACCTGAGGTAGGAGGGCAGTACTGAGGAGGTGGGGTGAGCACAGGAAGCAATAGCAGAAGCAGAGAAAACTCTGGACCACACAGTTCAAATCTGTCTTGGCCACATGCTGGACCCATGACTTAGGGTGAGTCCCTTAACCTAGTAAGGACCCTCAGTTCCTCATGTATAAAGTGGGGTTATAATTAGAGTTATAGACATATATATCTCAACATAATTGGAGTTACATATATATCAGTGTATATCTATGAATGTCATAGATATGAGTGGGGGGAATGAAATCGCATATATATATATATATATATATATATATATATATATATATGTGCATGTGTGTGTATATATATTAGGATATATTTACATGAAGTTTAAAATGTAAAAAATACTGCCCTGGCTAGTGTAGCTCAGTGGATTGAGCGTGGACTGTGAACGAAAGGGTCACTGGTTTGATTCCCAGTCAGGGAATATGCCTGGGTTGTGGGCCAGGTCCCCAGTGGGGACCACATGAGAGTCAACCACACATTGACATTTCTCTCCCTCTCTTTCTCCCTCCCTTCCCCTCTTTCTAAAAATAAATAAAATCTTAATAAATAAATAAAAATAAAAAATACTACCATGTACAGGCAGTGCCACATGCTGAAGTAGTGCACATACATGGACATGTCTGCAGGTGACAGAAGCCAGATTCGAGGCAGTGGCTCCTTCTGTCACGGAGGGAGAGTTACCTGGGCCGTGTTAGGGGCAGGATGTTCATGGCCGGGATTAAAAGAGATAAAGTGAGGAATTCACCCCTTCCTGCCCTCTCTGAGAGCTGGACTGGCCCATCCCCTCCAGCCACCATCAGGTAGCCCGGAAGGATGAGGGGCAGTGTCTGGAGAGCCCTACCTGGTGCCCGAGGGCAAGGTTGTACCTGGAGGACACAGCAGTGAGCCTGGAGGTCCAAGACTGGAGTTTTAACAGCCATGTTTGCTCTGGCGAAGTGACTCTGCTGTGCCCCTTTAACGTCAGAGGCCTCTGTTTCCTGACCTATCACGTGGGGCTCAGCAGGATGACATATGAGAATATCTTGGAGGGGCTCTACAGACACACACAGCACCCACACTGCCATTCACACCCTGTTGGCCTGGGCGACCAGGGACTGCAGACACAGATCAGGAGCCCGGTACCAGCTCTGCCAACAGATCCCCGATTGAGGCCTGGAACTCATTGCTGGGCCTCAGTTTCTCCATCTGTAGGTCCTTAATGCCCTAGAGCCTTGCTGGCTGAGGCTAGGAGCTACACAGGCTGGGAGCTGCTTTGCCTTCAGAGATGGGCCTCAGGGGCGGGCAACATTCTGGAAAGCAGTTCAGGTATGCTGCTGCCTGGCAGGAACAAGGCTCCAGTGCAACCTCAGCAGTGGTAAATGCAGACTCTGAAGCCAGATGGTCTGGGTTCAAATTTTTACTTTGCCATTTCTTAGCTGTGTGACCTCAGTCTAATTACTTAACCTCTCTGTGCCTCAGCATCCTCATCTGTAAATTGGGGAGGATAATAACTCCCTTGTAGGGTGGTTGTAAAGATTAAATGAGTGAATATGTGCAAAGCCCTTAGAATAGTGTCTGAGAATTAGTAAGTGCTCAGTAAGTGTTTGATTAACCAGAGGAAGCGGATCCTGGGTGAGGCGGGTCATCGTGGACTCCTCTCTCCCTCCACCTCCACATCTAATCGTCTCCACTTTACCTCCCAGAAGCTTCACTTTTCTTTGGATCCCACCCCCAGCCCCCATCTCTTTGGCACAAGCCTGGTTCAGTCTTTCCTTTCTTCTCTCAAGAACTCCTAGACCAACCTGCTTCCTCAGGCTCCGGCCTCTGCTACTAGAATAAATGATTCAACACACAGGCCTGACCCTCCCTGGTCAAAGCCCTTCACTGGCTCCCACTGGCTCCCTAGTGCCTCAGGATAAAGCTCCAACCCCTGAGAAGATTCTCTCTGTGTCTGGCCCCTGCCTGCCTCTCTAGCCTCCTCTCTTGCCCCTTTATCCTTTAGGAGCTGTTTCTCTTTCCCCCAGTCAAAACACTGCTTCCCACCTCCACGCCTTTGCTCATGCAGTGCCTTCTGCTGGGACTACTTCTCCCCTCTCCATCCGGCCAATGCCTCATCTTTTAACACTTAGCTTATTGTCTCCATCTCCACCTTCCAGTTGGACTAAATAGCCCTTTGTTGCCTCTGTAATACCCATTGCATATCTGTCATTTATCACATGGCCCAATCAATGGCTTATGATAATGTGAATCCGGGCTTCTTGGTCCTTGTTTCCTAGGGCTGGCATGGTGCCCTAGACTGTTGAATGAATGAATGAGTTAGTGAAGGAGTGAATGAATGGACTTTCTGTCACATGGTGACCATTTGGCCAATGTGGGTGGGTGCCATGACTCCTGAAACTCCCCAAGGGTCTCTGAACCCCTGAGAAGCCGTAAGACCCAAAGCAATGACTCTCTAATAGTGGGACCCAGCATCTAGTCAGGATGGAAACGGCAGCGGGCTCTGCGGAGGTGGCTGGAAGCAGCGCTCTGTCTCAGTCATTAACAGCTGACAAATACCTGCTGAGCCCCTGCTGTGTGCCCACTCTGTGCACACAGTGGGGCTACGTCCCAGCCCTGCCCTGAAGGAGCTTACAGTCTGGTCCGGAGTCCAGCAGGTCATCCAGACACGCTCACCCCCGCCCCAGCACCCAGCCCCTTTACCACCTTCTAGCTCCCACTGCCGCCAGAGTATGACAGAACCTCAGGGACCAGTGTTTTGGGACAAAAAAGCCCAGAGAGGGAAAGGGATTCACCCAAAGTCACAGCAGTGGGGCTGTTCCAGCCCAGTGCTCCCATCCACACCCCAGGCAGCTGCTACTGAGAACCTCGCGTGGGTGGGGCGTGGGTGTGGACACATGGCCCCCTCCCCTCAGAGTCACCCAAGCCCTTGGTGCTTTATGGGCCGGCTGGCTCCTGCAGCTGGGTGGGCCCCAGAGGGTGGAGCAAGAGTTTTCACCAGGCAATCCATTTCCAGGAGAAGCCAAGACAAAGTCTAACGGGATCCAGGCCTCCCTCCTCAACCCTTTGGTCAGATGCCTTGTTAATCCCTCTTCCCACACACACTGAGCCTGCCTCCCCAGCCAGGGACGCAGAACCTCAGAGGCCCCAACCTAAACTGCTGTCCTCCTGCTCTCCCACCTCAGGTCCCCACGGGAGAACACTGCCTTTGGGATTGGACAGCTCTTTGGGCCACCGAGGCTCTGAAAAGAGGCCTCTCAGTGAGAGCCACACAGAGACACAATTTTGGTGGGGCGGGGGAGAGGTTTTCTGCTGACAGAGGTGAGAGCACTTGGGAAGAGCACTCAGGAGGGGAGCCTGCAGCTGGCAAAGCCGTGGAGGCTGGGCTACCCCAAGGGGAGAGTGGGAGCTGGGAGGAGAGCTGACCCCAAGTCAGACGTAAGCACGGTGGGTGGGGGCAGGGGAGAGGCTGAATAAACAGCCCAGCCCCTCACTGGACATCTTGTGGTCTTCAGAGCAGTTGAGGCAGCCCTGGGAGACAGGCAGGGCATCACTACCCACCTTTCGCTTAGGTATTAATATTAATTAACAATAACGTTATTACAAATATCGCCTCATTTCCTTCTGCCAACACCCTGAGAATTCAGAAAGGTCAGGCAATCTGTCCAAAATCACACAGCTGGTGAGTGGTCCCAAGTTTGGCTAACTTCATGGCCTGGGGTGGCACCCTCTGACCTCACTCCAGAAGCCCACCAGGAGCGGAGACCTGTTCTGGATCACAGCCAAGAGTCACTCAGCTAACGAGGGCCTCCCGTCTCTGCCCAGAACTGTGGGCACCCTTATCTTCCTCCCCAGACCCCTCTTCCACCTCCACTGAGCCTCCGGTGTCCTTGCCTTCCTTCCCGCAGAGGTGGGACGAGGAGCTGGCCGCCTTTGCCAAGGCCTACGCTCAGCAGTGCGTGTGGGGCCACAACAAGGAGCGTGGGCGGCGCGGTGAGAACCTGTTCGCCATCACAGATGAAGGCATGGACGTGCCGCGGGCAGTGGAAGAGTGGCACCTGGAGCGGGAGCACTACAACCTCAGCGCCGCCACCTGCGACCCAGGCCAGATGTGTGGCCACTACACACAGGTGCGAGGCTGGCAGGCAGGCAGGGGGGTGGGAGCACCTGAGCAGGGGCAGGGCCACCAGTCCCATCATCTCCCGTGTGTGCCCTTGTCCACACTCTAAGCCTCCTTAGATCCTTCATATAAATCGTCTTTCCACAGCTAACAATGGCTGTTTAGGCCTCTGATGAAGTCTGCTTCCCATTATCAGCTCACTCGGAGAACCTAGGCTGCCCCACTCCGTGGTGCTGAAGAGACCTAGGTTAGGTGTCTCAGAGCCCGCTTCCCAGCGGTAGTTATGGTGCGAGGCGGTCCTGGCCAAGCTCTAGGCAGGCCTGTCCTCTGGCTTACGTCGGCTTTTGCCCCAGCAGTGAGTGTCATCCACCGTCCCCACCCCCCCACCCCGTCCCTCTTCTGCCACTTCTCATAGTGTGTAAGTCGCAGCTTCTAATCTGCCAAAGACAAATAAAGCAAATAATTTTGTTTAATTTTTCTTCTGCTTTTAAAAATTGTGTTTAAATAAGAGCAGTGTCACTCAGGGAGTCTTCTGAGAGCAGCACTTTTTGCTTATGTCGGGATTCCCACTGTGTTTTGAAAGTCTGAGTGTGCAGGTGAGAGGCGTACAGATGTGTGGGGTTAACAGGAGTGTCACTGAGTTGTGTTTTCCTCTCCCTAATGCTTATTTGCTGTTCAACAATCACACGAGGGCAAGTTGTTTTTTTTAAGACAAAAATAGGCCAACCGTCTTCCCACCCAAATCCACCAATTTGATTTTCCGGTGCCTCATTTGAGTGGTATTTTTGGTGCTGATTTTTAAGGCAGGAAATCCCAACATCACCCATGCAGATCAGGAAGCTGTGAGGGTGCAGCAGCCTCCTCTGCACCCTGCCACCTTTCACACCCCTCCCCACCCCCATCCTCCAGTGACTGATGTCAGAGCCCAGCAGAAGTGGCTCTGCCCTACCTCCACCCCAGGGTTCTCCAGGCCTGAGTGGACAAGCACTCGGTCATTTTTGCTGGGAGATGTTCAACAATGGGGGGCTCTCTGCTGATGTAAGCAGAAAGCCCCCGATCCTGGAGGGTGTGCAGAATTAACGGCCAGAATCAGGTCTCACAGCAAACACTGGCCTCAGATTGTGTGAATCCTGGGCACACTGGGCTAGAAATAGCAAGGGTAAGCTGCTGGGCTCACCCCGTGGCAGTGCACCAAGACTGTTTGGACTTTTTAAATTTTATACTTAAAATACAACTCCTTCCAGCAGCTAGCAGACCCACACTGGAGATGGCAGAGCAGGTCCCTGCTCACTTGTGATTTGGGGAAAGTTCCACTTCCAAAACGGCTCCTCCTGTTCCCTTCCTTGGGTTTTGCTTGTTGCTGATGTTTAAGATTCTCTCATTTGTTTCCTTTGGATATACACCTTGTTTAAACTGCAAAAAAGCCTCTAGGAATAGCCCGCAGGAAGAATTCATGAGAGTATATCAAAAGGGAAGGTTTTCAGAGGAAGAGAAGCCTGGTGAAACAGTGGTTGGCAAGGGAGAGCACAAATTCCCCTTGGGTTCAAGACAAATTTCCCCCACCCCCACCCCCACCCCCCAGCTCCCTGTTCAGAGGTAAGCTGTCTGTCCCGGGAGCTTGGACCTCTCTCTCAGGCTGTAAGGACTCTTCCTCTCCTCACCTGTACAAGGCTAGCACAGAGACACAGGACCGGCGTCGCACCCATGCCGAACTGTCGGGTTTGTCCTCCTTCAGGTGATCTGGGCCAAGACAGAGAAGATTGGCTGTGGCTCCCACTTTTGTGAGAAGCTCCAGGGCGTGGAGGAGACCAATATCCATTTGCTGGTTTGCAACTATGAGCCCCCGTGAGTCCCAGGGAGCCCTACTGCTGGGCGGAGCCAAGGGAGGGCTGGGTTAGACAGTCTGAGGACGCGGGAGGGGGATAATCTGGAGCCTATGCCCTATACCCTTGGGGGAGTTGTGAGGGCATCTATAGGAGTCTGCTGTCTTGGGCCCAGCAAGTTAGTTGGGGGCAAGTAAGACCCAGGGGCACATCCGGTCTAGGTGTGTGTATGAGGGCTAGGGTCAGGGGTCGACAGGGCCCCCCCACCCCCACCCCTAGCATTCTCCTGGCCTCCTGCAGGGGGAACGTGAAGGGGCAGAGGCCCTACCAGGAGGGAACTCCGTGTTCCCAATGCCCCTCCGGCTACCGCTGCGAGAACTCCCTCTGTGGTGAGTTGGGGATGGTGGGGAAAGAGAGGAAAAAGGAGGGGACACCAACAGGATGGTCTGGAGGCTCCCCCGGCTCCTGAGCATGCGTGGACAGGGGAGGGCTCGGCGGGATGCGACGTCCTGGGGCCCTGGGTAGTCCCACCCCATCCGGGTTCCCAAGCCCGTTTTGCCCTCCTGCGCAGCCACTTTGTCGCCCAGTCATTCTGAGTGACCTGGATTTCAACCCTCGAAGCAGATGGCAGCAGAAAGTCAGGCGGTACTGGTGGGCGTGGTCAGATGGGGAAAACCCGGGGTGGGCGGGGCCGACTGTTGGGCGTGGTCAGGACTCGGGCGTTTTGGGAACTAGAATCCAGCTGGAGAAGTGCCATGAAAAAGTGGAAGTGCAAGCACAGAAACTGGAAGACTTGGACAAGGAGGTGGATGGAGGAACAACTGTGCCAATCAGAAGAAATAACATTTATTATCAATGGGGGACATAGTCGCTGGAGAGGGTGTATGTGTTTTTGTGTGTCTCTGTAGGATATTTGTTTGCCTCACCTTGATTGGGATGGGGTGAAAGATATGGGGTCCTGTTTGAAGCACTAATGCCAGGCCTTGCTTCTCTTAGCAGAACCCATCAGAGGCCCAGAGGAGGCTAAAGAGGTGACTCACTCGATAACGGAGACCCTATCTTCCCTGGCAACTGAAGCCCCAGGCTCTACGAATGGGGGTACCTCTTCTTCCCTAGCAAAAGAAAGTCCATCCTTGGTAACAGAGGTCTCAGGCACCCTGACAACCTTGCTTGCTGTAGAGACCAAAGCCCCATCTTCCCTGACAACGGAAAGCCCACCCTCCATGGCAACCAAGGCTCCTCCTCCCTTAACAAGTCAGGTCCCTTGGTCTTTGGAAACTCACAGCCTGTTCTCCTTGGATAAGGGACCAGCTACCTCCCCCAAGCCGACCACCAATGATCCCATCCTCAAGTCGGTAGACAAAGAGTCCAGCAAGACAACAATGCCATCCAGGA
This sequence comes from Macrotus californicus, assembly GCA_007922815.1. Taxonomy (NCBI): domain Eukaryota; kingdom Metazoa; phylum Chordata; class Mammalia; order Chiroptera; family Phyllostomidae; genus Macrotus; species Macrotus californicus. Next base: position 90,532 of record VMDR010000957.1, read on the forward strand.
GCCCAGAGAGTTCTCTGCATCTCAAGGTGTCCCTCACAGGGACTCAAGAGCTGCTACCCCACTCCCAGGGGGAGGGGGAGGCAGAGGCTGAGGCAGAGTTGCCTTCTTCCAGTGAGGTCTCGGCCTCAGTTTTTCCAGCCCAGGATGAGCCAGGTGAGCTGCAAGCCACACTGGACCACATAGGGCACACCTTCTCCAAGTCCCTGCTCAACTTCTCCATTACCTCTGCCGCCACTAATGACATGGGTGGACGGATCCTGGCCCTGCAGTCGTCCTTGCCAGGTAAAGTCTCTAGCATCCTACCTTCCCTCCTGACTCCAGATTGTCAACACTCTGTCCCCAGCATAGGTGGTCAGGGCATAGGGAACATGTACCCTCAGAATAGGAATTTCCTCCCTGGATGCTGGGCCCCTACATGCATGCCTGTGGGTGGGTGCGGGGTCAGGCAGAACTATCTCCAGGCTGAGGCAAACCCTCTCCCTTCCTGCAGGTGCAGAGGACCCTGAAAAGCCTGGGATCCACTCAGGGATGAACTCGGGCCCTGGTCGCATCTGGGGCCCTCTCCTGGGTCTGCTGCTACTACCTTCCCTAGTGTTGGCTGGAATCTTCTGAAGGGGTCACCACTCAAAGGCAGGGCCTGGTGGGGGGATCCTGGCCTCATGCTCACTCTGGATTTTTTTTCTCTAAGTAAGAGACCCCAGCTTCCTAGACAAGGCCTGCTCTGTGGCCCAGCAGCCCCTTCACCCAGCTTCTGGCCAGACTCCAGGCTAGTGCCAATTCCTGGCATTGTCCTAGGAAAGCCTCTGCCTCTGGGGTGGCCCACCCCTCAGCTAGCTGCAGACTTCTCAGCAGTCTTCCTGCTGCCATGGTCCTGGTTTTCTAGGGACAGGTCTCAGGGCTTCCCAGGAGCTCCTTGGCCCCTACCAGCCCCCTGGCCTCTTCCTGGAGTCCTGGGCTGTTTTCCCAGGCATGCCTTCCTAGGGTAAGGAGGTCAGCTGTCCTCTGCCACCTCTCCCAACCTGTCCCCAGCCCCCCTAACGAGATATGCTTCTTGGCTGAAGGTCCTCTGGAAGGGAAAAGATACAGGGCATATAGCTCACCCAGATGTCTTGGCCTGGCTGGCAGTGAGCTCAGGCTGCCACCCGATAACTGTACATCTGGCCTGCACCCCCTCCTTCCCCTCCTATGTCAGTCCAGGTGGGCAGGTGGGGATTCTGGGGAGATACCTGCTTGCCTGGCCTGGGACTGTCTACCTATGCAAAGTAGAGGGTTCTCCCTAAGTGCCTTCCTCTCCCTAGACTTGCTGTGTAGCTGGTGGGGGTGGGGTGGGGGTGAGGGGCAGATGGACAAGCCCCACCTGGTGGGGTCCTATGGGTGGGAAGGCAGAAACCAGGAAAGGGAAGCAGCCCCGACTCCTGAATAAAGGAGTGTGCAGTCTCCATGCTTGTGAAGGGAGGGCAGCCCTGAAGAGACTCAATGCTTCCCCTACCAACTAGTGGCACCTCTTCCTTCTCTCTCACATTCCCTCTGTCCCCAAGTAACTCCATCTAGTTCTTTGGGGCACCCTTTCTTTCCTTCCTATAACCCCACCCCCATATCTCCGGGTTGCTGGCACAGAAGGGAAAGGCCAAGGGAAGGCAAGGGTGCTGGGTGACGAGTCATCGGTGGGGCAAAGTTGGGTTCGGGGCCCAGAGTCAAGGAGTAGCGTGACAATCTCTTCACAGGAGTGCCCACTGAAGTACCCAGGCCCACCTGGAACACAAGGTCAGAAACGTAGCTCGGGCCTGGCCTTGCTAACCCTTAGTAACTGGAGGAGTCCTGAGAAAGATTCTGGGGGCCCCCTTCCCTTCCAACACCCAGGACTGGAGCACAGCAAGACTGTCCACAAGTGCCGTGGGGCAGAGAAGCACAACTGTGTGTGTAGGGACAGCAATAGTAGACAACTGAGGACTTGGGACCAAGCGGGGATTGGCAAGGGGCAGAGTGACGGTCTCAAGGCCAAAGGCAGTGTCCGCAGTTAAACAGGAAGCATTCAAGTCAGGCCAAGGCTGCACACCTCCCATGTACGTGTATAGTATGATATAATGTAACTCCATTAAGATAGAACTCACATGACATTAAACTCATTTAAATTGTGCCCCTCAAACCGACCGGTGTGGCTCAGTGGGTTGGGCATCTTCTTGCAAAGCAAAAGGTCGCTGGTTCCATTCCTGATCAGGACACATGCCTGGGTTGCAGGTTCCATTCCCAGTTGGGGTGCGTGCGAGAGGCAACTGATCAGTTTCTCTTTGTTTCGCTCCCTCTTTCTCCCTCCCTTCCCCTCTCTCTAAAAATAAATCGCACCACTCAGTGGCTTTAAGTGCATCACAGGGTTGTGCAGCCGTCAGCTACCATCAACTCGGGAACATTTTCATCAGCCCCAAAAGAAACCCCATACATCAGCGGTCACTCCCCTTTTCAACATTTTCTCTCCTTTTGTGGGCTCTCTCTCCCTTTTTTGTTGATGATACCTATCTTTTGAACACGTTTTAAATTTTGACTATGTCGTTTACCAATTTTCTTCATTGTGTTCCTTGTACTTTTTGATGTTATAGCTAAGAAACCAGTGCCCAATTCAAGGTCGCAGAGACTTATGCCTGTGTTTCCTTCTAAGAGTTTTGTATACATTTAAGTCTTTGATACATTTTTAGTTAACTTTTGTAGGTGGTATAAAATGGGAATCCAGCTCCATTCCTATGCATGTACACATCCCACGGTTCCAGCACCTTTCACTGAAGATTCTTCTCGCCCATCTAATTGTCACTGCCCTTGTCAAAATCAGTGAAAATAAAAGTCAGTGTTTGTTTCTGGACTCTCGATCCTATCTCATTGGTCTGTGTGTCTGTCTTTATGCCGGTACCACACCATCTTGATTACTGTAGCTTTGTGGTTAAGTTTTGAAATCAGGAAGAGCTCCAACTTTGTTCTTTTTCAAGACTGTTTAGGCTGTTCTGGGTCCCTTGAATGTCCATATTAATTTTAGGATCAGCTTGTCAAATTTCTGCAAAGAAGTCAGCAGAGATTTTAATAGGGTGGGTGTAATCTGCCATTGTAACTATGTTAAGCCCTCCAATCCATGACAGAGGATGTTTTTCCATCCATGTAGGTCTTCTTTAATTTCTTTCAACGTTTTATAGTTTTCAATGTGTAAATTTTTCAATTCTTTTGTTAAATTTGTTCATAAGTACTTTGTTATTTTTGAGGCTACTGTAAATAAAATTATTTTCATTTTCACTTCGTTCAATTCCAAGTGTATAGAAATACAATTTATTTTTGTACATAGATTTTGAATCCTACAACTTGCTGAATTCACTTATTATAGAAGTGTTTTTAGTGGACTCCTTAGGATTTTTTATCTGTAAGATCATGTTATCTACAGAGACAGTTTCACTTCTTTCTGACCCAGAGAATCTTTCCCCTCCCTAACTGCCGGGCTGGTCCCCTCACTGCAAGGTTCAGCGGTGGCAGGAGCAGACATCTCTCCTTGTTCCCGATCTCAGGGGAGAACGTTAGGTCTCTCACCGTTCAGTGTTATTTGTGGGTTTTTCATACTTACCAGGTTTTATCACTGATCAGGTTGAGGAAGTTCTCTTTTCTTAGGTTTTTGATTTTTTTTTTTTTATCATTAAGGGCATTGAATTCTGCCAAAGTTCTTTTTTGGTGTCTACTAAGGTGATCCTATGGCTTTTGTTCCTTATATGTGGATAAAAGTGTATTACGTTGATTTCCAGATGTTGGTCCAACTTGCACTCCTGTTTTCTTATGCTGCCTCCTGGGTCCCCTGAGACGGTGGCTGTGGTAGCCTCTGGGCACAGAACTGTGGGGCCCAAACCCCCCTTTCCTTGTTTCTGAGTGGACCCGGCCTCCTACAAAGCACACCTGTGGTCAGCCCTCAGGAAAACTTGTCGTATGAGGGAACCTATCCAAGACCAGGATCAGGGACCTCTTTGGAAGCTTATTTTCGGGGAAATAACATGGTGTTCCACAGTCCGGCCAGCCTGTGACAAATGGGCGGGGAGGGGATGTGTCAGCACAGGCCCATGAGGACACGGGAGGGTATGTTCAGAAGGCAGGGGGCCGGCACTCAGGCCTCTCGCATCCGGGTGGGGAGGGGTCGGCGCCAGCATCGTGCTGCATGGCTCCCCAGCATCTGGGGGACGGCACAGAGGGACCACAGTAGAGGCCCAGCTGAGGACTCCTCTGCTACCTCAGGCTTTTTCGCAGGGACACCCAAAAGGGCTGTCACAGGCTTTTCCAGCCTTGTCCGCCAGAATTACGGGCTCCTGGAGGTGAGGAGGGTGACTGGCTTCCCACAACATTCCCGCTTCCATCACCCCGCCTTTTGCCAGCAGCTCAGCTTCCTTCCCGCCCGACCTCCTCTCTCCAACGTGGACCTTGTCATTCTACTTTCCTAGCCGGACAGGGAACATGCCAGGTGCTCAGAGGGCAGGTGAAGCCTCAGCCCTCAAAGGCTGAGGGAACCAGGGAACGAAGGGAGCCTTTAATATACACAATACACGCATCTGAATATCGAGCTGAAAATGTGCTTTAGAAGTTAAGGGTAAAACCCATACTCTGCTCAATTGAAAATGTAGAGGGAGGGGCCCTTCAGGGCAAGCTCAGCATAGGATTCCAGAGAGGCAAGTGGCTCTAAATCGGGGGACCGTAAGAAGTAATCAGTACAAAAGCAGGATTTGAACGTGGAGCAACAAGAAGAAAAGTTACCCCTAACAGTGGTCACTGCTGTGGGAAGCCGCGTTGGGCGGTGGGAAGGCCACATGCTGAGGCAGACTCGCCCCTGAAGAGCCTTCCTTCTCTCCAGAAATGATGCCGCAGGGCCTGGCCCTCTCACCTAGCCAGGTGCTCTCCTGCCCGTGACTTTAGCTACCTGAAGTGAGTGCAAGACCTAAGTGGCCTCAACCAATGTCCATTTCCAAGACACCCACTGAGGCACTTTCATGTGTTCTTGGGGGAATAAAGATCCATAATAAACTGCTCTCGAGTCAACTGTTACTAGGCCACTGGGGAAAGCCAGTTCTGCAGAAGTGTCCTAGGGCCTTCCCTGGGGGTGACCCAGCCCACACCTGTGAGGAAGCATGACCAAAGTCACCAGACTGCGACATTACAGCAAGGGCAAAGAAACACCTAGCTGGACTTCCACGGAATTCAAACCCCATCAGATGGAAGCCCATGATCTCCAGGGCAGACGCTCTATTTGTAAGTTTTGCCTGTTTATAGAACCTGGCGTTCAGCAGAAGTAGATGGAGGGGCGCTCGGTCTTTTCTAGAGAAGGCAGGGGGCTTGGTGCTTATGCTGGGCCCATGCTGGCTCCTTCTGTAATCCTGTGACCGCTACCCAAAAAGACTCAGTGAAAACTGCAAATGCCAAACAGTGCAGAGATGACAATTAGGGGTTTGGGTGGAACATTTTGTGAAGATGAGAAACCTGTCTCCATGGCGACAGGCCTATGCACTACTTATTGATCTGTGAACTGGCATCTGATCATGGTCTGATTCAGAAAATTGTCTGGTCTGCCTGCCCACCATCCAGGCTGATCCACACCAGGCCTGGCACTTCTCATTCCAGGCTGAGCTGCTCCAGCCCTGTGACTCTACAGCCCCTCCTCACTCTAACGCCCAGGACTGAGAAAGATTGTGGTTTTTAAGCTCATCAAAATAAGAGTCTCCCCACAAAACTCCAAATCACCACCAGTACATTTATTTGAGGGAGGAAAGGTCAAATCTTATCAGGAACTTTTAAACTGGGTAGGACTAAAGACACTGATCTGCCTAACTTCTGGGTGTGCACAACTGCACAGGGAACTCAATCCTGCACACGAAGCGTCACCATTAAACTGATGAGCATTTGATGAGGGGACACATTCTGAGCTGTCACATGATTTCCCACTCAGAAGGTGCTGCCTTTGTATCAGAAAAGTAGTGTTGAGGAAAACAAAGGCAAAACCTAGCAACAGCTTCCTAGCACAGGCCTGGACATGATGGTGGCCTCGTGAAAAGGGATCGTGCCCTATTTACAAGCAGGAGAGCGGTGCTCCCAGCCGAGCTGCAGGGTGAGAGCTGGGGCTGACTGGGGGGTGGGTGGGGGTGGGATCTGACACTGAGCCTTTTCCCATCCAGCCTGGGCCTCTGCGAGCCATTCTCTGGCCCCCTGCACAAAGCAGACGTAGCAAATCTGTGAAGAAAGGGGATTCCGCCTGTTCTCCAGCTCTGCCCCACCTTCCCCAGGTCTAACAGGTGACCAATCACTGGGCATAGTCTCACCCCACCCAACCCCCGCTTCTGGACAGACACATGGCAAACACAGACGCCGAAGCCCAGCTGGGCCGGAGCACATCTAGGTGTCACTGGGTTGGAGCTGTCTACAAGTGCCCGAGATGGACAGGCCTCACCCACAGTGGCCAGGCTGGGACAGCGTGTGTTTAGTGATTTTAGTGATTCAGTTTACTCCAAGGCAAAGCACGATCCTGACGACACCCGGCGGAAAAGGAGGCTGGAGCCGCGGAAAAGCTGGCCCTGGATTGGAAGGAACAGTCAGGTCAGTCAGTGAAAGGGGAGGCCATCTTCCACATGTGGCCCCAGAGCAAGGCCAGCATGAAGCAAAGAGGGCTCCAGCAGCTGAGAGCCCAGGGTCGGGGGGGAAGGGCCTAGGCCTGTGTTCCAGAACAGCAAGGTCGCAATCTGCCCTGTGCTGGAGTGGCTCACTTCATGCCACAGGGTGTCCAATGCTAATGGGCTACTTGGTAGGCACCCCCCCAAAGAGTGGGTCCTGGGGAGTACTGCTCATTTGGCTTCCGAGCCCAAGTGGTCTGAGCCTCCTCCGACACCCACAGGATGTGATGCACATAGAATGGACCGGAGCCACTGGGAAGAACTACACCCTTCTACTGCCTTGCCGCTTCCCTCCTATCTGTCCTCTTCTTAGCCTGAGGCCAGTCAGTGCGATGGCTGCTCCCCAGGCCATTGACCCATTTTATAAGGCAAATGCAAGGCCAGGAAAAGGCAAGAATCTGCCCTGGACACCAGGGTCCTTGACCTGTGGTTCCTGGAGCTCTAGCCAGCAGGAAGGTGCTTGGGCATAAAACATAAAACCTCAAGAATGGCCCCCTCAGCAGGCTCATCCTGTGGTCCAGCTCAACCCTCACGCTCTCCTGGACACTGGATGTCCAGCAGGAAGGCTCAGCCTCCAGCAGCCAGCTGCCTGGCAGGAGCTGGCCTCAATCCCATGGCTGCATCTCCAGCCGTGTCACTCAAAGTCTAAGACAGGTTCTTGGGCTTTACCACCTCCCCATGGCTCCCTCATACTTCTTACTTGTTCTAAGAGTCTTTAAGAGTTGAAGAATGGGGACCTTTTCTGATGTAAATTTTTAAGTAAACTCAGATCTAACTACCTCAAACCCTTTCTAAAATAAAGTGAAGAGTCAGTTGAAATGCCCTGCACCAGGTCTGTATCCTCCCACCCACAGCACTGGAATCCATGACAACCCCACTGCTTTCCAAGCCACAAAGCGCCCACGACACTGCTTCATGTGCTGGACGCATGGGAATGGGGAACACCCCCTCCTTCGGGAGCCTGCCTACCTGCACACTCAAGTACTTCCAGCAGTGAATCCAGGATTTGAACACTGGGGAGTAGGGGGGGAGCCCAGCCTGCAGCCTGCCAGAGAAAGAGAACATGTGAGACCCAGAGAACACAAAAGCTAACAAGCCAGGGAAAAGGAGACCTCAAGAAGGGATGGCTTGGAGCTGCCACCACCCACATCCTGAGCCAGTCACCCAAAGGGGCATAGTGAACCCCAGAGGAAGTCAGGGTGCCCAGCGGGATGAACCCACACAGCCCTGGGGGGAGAGGGCAGAGAGCCTGGTGGAGGGACGCACACTTACCCACAGTTGTTCACAGCCATGAGGTCACCAACCAGCAGGAAGGGGTAGGTCAGCATGCTCACTGCAATCTGAAACCCAGGGACACCTGAGCGTCAGCGACCCCCTCACCAGCACCACTCCCTGGGGCTCAGGGAAAGGGACTCACTGTGCCAATACCCTACACTAGGCTGGTCTCTCCAAAACCCCCCAACCCCCAGGCCCACAGGGCAGTGGGGAGAGCAGCTGCTTGACTTACCCCCATCACAAATTTAGTGTAGCTCCGGATGGCCAGGGCCTGGCTGAACTGGAGAGACAGAAAGGAAGACAGATTTGCCATAGACACCTCAGGATGCAGACATCACATATGCAGACCCTCACCATGCTGCCTGGTCTGTGGCCCCCTCATCCCACCCTCCTCCATGGCCTCAGATCCCCCCTACACACGCTGTGTTCTTTTCTGGGCCTGACGGCAGCTACCATGGCCTTGTAGCCGAGCCAAGAGAATCTGGGAGGCAGAAATAGGATAACCACACTGAAGGACATCCATGACCTGGCTAGGGATGATGAGGAGCAGATGTGAAGGCCAGGCAGGTGGGATCCCTGGCTGCTGGCCTGCGTAACCGCACCGAGCTGTGAGCTCTGAGGGCTTGGCCTGTGTCTGCCTTGATTAATGCCCAAGGCTTGGCAGCTACCTGAACCACCCAAGCACAAAATCCTAGTCTTGTAGCAAAATGGGAGGGGCAAGTCTGGGCTTCCTGTCACCCTCTACCTCAGCAAAACTCTCCGTCTTCAGGTCCCAACTCCTAAAGCCTACTTTGCCCAGGAAGGGGGGCTACCTATTCCTGAGCTTCCTATAGCGGGACCATCCCACCAGATGGATGCTCTGCAATTCTGGGTACACGTGTGCTCAGCCCTCTGCCTGAGTGGCAGCTTCTTAGTCGTTAAGCCACACACAGAAGAGCATGTGAAAAATACTTTCAATGAAGCTGTTGACTGTTGGTGGTAACGTTAAGTGCAGCAGCCCGTGTCCAAACACCTGCCCACCTAGACCAGAGAAACCAATCAGCTGGGGACACCCCCCACCCCAGACACCCAGCTGTCCCAGCCTGGCTCTATGTGACTGCAGCAGCTCCCCCACCCAAGAGACCCCTGAGAAAGGGCAGGGCCATGGCTACTGTAACTGAAGACGGGAGCTGGCCTCTACAGAGCTGCCTGAATTCATTCACATTTAAAGGCTGTAAGACTCATCTACCCAAGTCAAACAGGCCAACAATTTCCCTCTGAGCGGAGGCTCTCAGCAAGGACCAGGCGCTCCTTGCCACAGACATGTGCCCAGACACACACACATACACAACTGCCCAGACACAGACACATGTAGACTGTGACCCACACACCCGCCCCCCGCCGGTGATTCTGGCAGACAGGTCCCTAACCCCTCCCTCACCTTCCTTCCTGGGGTTGGCAATCTCTACTGTTACAATGACTGATTACCAGAAACCCCCCCCACATCACTGTTCCCCAACTCTGGTCCTGATTCATGCAGAACCAGCCAACACATCATGTCCCTGGACGCCCTTCTTCGATAGTGTCTTTTAAAAGGACCAAGGCCTCCCCACGCCTGCCCAATGTGCACAGCCAGCTGTGTAGGCCACTGCTAACAAAATAGTAGGGTACTCCTGGGCAGTACACTTCCAGCTGATTTGAAAAACCTCAAGGCGGGGCGCCTTCCCTGTCCAGCACAGGAAAAATCTAGTCCCTGCTCTGCCAGTTCCCAGCCAAGTGCCTCTGGAGAGTCCTTTAATGACCGGGTTCCAACTTCTCTGCCTGTGTAACAGGTGGTGTACCTGCCCTGTTCCCTTCACAACTGGGCTGTTGTCAGGATCAGATGCCATAATGTCCACAAACGGATTTTGAAAGTAAAAAATACTGAACAAAAGTTGAAGGGTTGTTAGCCCGTCTATTTCTGTTTCCTGGTCCCTAGTTGGGTCCTAAGTCAAACTAGCCTTGGATAAGCTGGGACCTGTCTTATTCCTAAATCTGCCCAGGACAGGCATTCCATAAACTCATGCAGGTTTCCTATCTGCAGGGAATGCTGACCTGGAGACAACCAGGTCCTCCTCTCAGACAACGTCCCCAGAGGCCCTCTCTAGCCCTTGGGACCTATTGCTCAGAATCCCGGAGTCCTTGAGTCTGCCCCAGACCCTGGGCACCAGCAGTACACGAAAAGATGGACAAGTCCTTGCTCCAACCAACCTGGGAACCTGGATTCTGGTCGTTCCCCAGCCCCCCTGGGGTGTCACTCACGCTGTCATCCACCAGGTAGGCATTGATGAAGTGGGCCAGCAGGTTACAGCCCCACAAGAAAACCACATCTCCCAGGAGGTGAGGGATTAAGCCGCTAAAAGACAAGGTGAGCAAAGATGAGCTGGGGAGGGAGGAGAGTATTTCCTGGGGACTCCATACCCTGGAAGCAGAATGTTCCAAGCTCTGAACTTCAGCATCCAACATGTCAGGCCGGAAGCCTGCAGGGCCATGTGGGTCAACAGCTACCCACACCGGGAAGGGAGCATTCCTTTCTCCAGGGGTGGGTGTTCTATGCCACGTCTGACACCACAGATTAGTTTATGGTTTCACAAGCAGTTCTCAAACCTCACAAGCCAGGCCTCAGGATGTGAGTGCTACCAAATCTGGAATGTTCCATGCAGATTGCCAAGGAGTGCCTATATGCTGGTAGTCTTCTCCTGGCCTCTTTACCTAATCAACTCACAAAACACTCTGCTCAACGTGCCTGTGCCTTTGCCCACACTTCACCCCACACTGTTCTGATGACACATCCGTGCAAGCCTTCACGAGGAGGACTGACTTTTAAAGTGACGGCATCTGTGATAAACACGTCTGTCAAAAGATACGGGAGGCTCCCCCAAAGCAGTGCCGAGGCCAAAAAGCCAGACCGAGATCAGTGGGTCCTGTGTGCAATTTATGGGTCTTTAATGTGCTTACTGACTTGTTTAGATATGGGATGACCTGAAGAGATTTCCTGAAGAACGGCTGTCTCTTGGGAGGGGAAGCAGAATTGTGATTTTTGAATTTTTTAAAATCTTATTTCAAAATATTTAAAAAGTTCAAAAAAATACACCCAACGCATCTATGTTATGAGGAATGGTAACAGAGTGAGCGCCCACGAGGGCAGTTTCTCACCGCGCTGCCTCCTCCTGCGCACCACCTGCTCCACGAACACGTTAAGAAAGAGAGACCCCGATGGTTAAGGGACCTAACGGGAATGCTATTCACACACCAGAACGAAACTGCACAATTAGTGTGCACAATGCCAGGGGTGGTGAGATGTACTGTTTTAAAGCCTGATGTACCAGTCACATGGGCAAATATGTACTCATATGTGTGTATGCATGCATGTGCACACACACAATGTATTTGTGTGTATAAATCAAGGCTTGCCACCTTTGCACTATCGACATTTAGGGCCGAACACTCCTTTGCGGCAGGGGCTGACCATGCGCTGCGGGATGTGTGGTAGCATCCCTGGCCTCCACCCACTAGATTCCAGTTGTGACAACCAAAAGATGTCTCCAGGCAGTACCAATGTCCCTGGGGGCAAAAATCACCTCCTGATGAGAAACACAAGCAGACATGGTCGTTTCTGGGTGAAATGAGAGATCGTAAATAAAAACACTTGACCCACGCGTCACAAAAACGACACACCCACAGCGTGAGTTAACAGACGGCCCCATGTTTGGCATGTGCGTCACTGCCTAGACCTTTAAAGGCAAAGCAGATGACACTTGTTGGGCTCAGCTTTGGTTCTGTTTGTGGATTATTCTGTCTGGACACAGTCTTTTCGGTATGCGGTTTCTTTACAGGTAACGTAAGGTGGTGAGAGACCCCAGGAAGGTGGGGGGGTCTGTGGCCCTTGGGAGATCATGTGCCCTGCTGACAGGTGATCTGCATAACACAGGCCCAGAGGGGCCAGGTTTTCTGACTTTTCAACAGAAGCCAAAAATATGGATTGTTACGCTGAAGATCCCAAATGTTAAATGTGAAGAACTGATTTTTGTCAGAACGCTGCCAAGCAGTAGCCATCAGCTGCAGCCAGCCTGTGAGCTGTCAGTGTGACCCCCAGACCCTGTCACAGACCTTCAGTTACTTGCAGCAGTAAAACAAGGACGATGGAGCGCCCTAGCTCATGTCTGGCCGCATGCCCTCCCCTAGCCCTGGGGCAAGTGGACTCGGCCTTCAGGCTCAGTCCAGCCAACACCAGACAAACTGCACCACCTGAGAGTGAGCCGTGATCTGGAAAGGGCTGGGCAGCTTTGGTCCAATGATCCGCAGCGCGCACATGCTATGAAAGTGCAGCTACTCAGGTGGGGGGCGGGGGGTGCGGGCGGGCCTGTGGTTAGTCTGAGGCCAGTAGCTGTGGCCTGAGAGGTTGAGAGTGAGTCTGTTAATAGAGCCAGATTTGCGGGGTACAAACTCACGTACACAAAGAATCCCAGCAGCCCCTCCTCTTTGAAAATCTTCCCAATGGAGCTCAGCACGCCACTGTGAAGAAAGCAAAACAGGGACAGAGGTCACCCAGTCACCTGGAGAAGGCTGTCCCCCACCTCCTCACCCCTGCTCAGAACCATCCAGTTCTGGCTGGGCGGGGCAGGGAAGATTCTGTTACCAGGCAGAACCAGTGGGGATCAGAGCTCTTGTCTGGGGGTGGGGCACTCACCTAATTCATGGACACCGGAGAGACCCTCCCACCACCATCACCAGAACCCTAGCAGTGAGCAACCACTGTTCTCCATGGGTTTGGAATTTAGGGATAAACCTTCCAAGCCTGGAATGCTGCACCATGACAGGCGCTTCTTTGGCCTGGCCCTAGTGCTTGTCTCTGGCTGAACACCTTTTGGGCAGAGAAACCTGCATGACTGACAGAGTGAAATCAGGTGGAGTGGCAAGGGGCAAGAACCACCTTTCCAGAGGGCAGAGGAACACTGGGCCCTGCAGCAAGAGGCCCTGGACTCAGACAGCCCAGAAGCAGCCTGGGAAAAGGCAACTGCCCACCCCTCCCACCAGCAAGGAGCTTGGGGACAAGTGCCCTGGTTACCACAGTCTATAGGAGAACAGAGAATGGGCTCCTAGGTGTGACATGCAAAGGAGGCTCAAGAGCAACCTCTGTGACCTGTGGCTACCAGTGCCAAGTGGCCTGTCCTATATCAAGCTCGACAAAGCCTAAGTGCAGTGGTGGCCTAGGAGAGAGAAAGATGGCGGGAGCCGAAGCCCTGACTAGTGCTGGTCCCAGGCCCCTGAGCCCTGCCAGGCCCCACTACCTTCCTTCTCAGTGGCTCGGCCACTCCTGATCCCGTCTGCCAACCTCACATTTCAGTCTGGGGAAATGGGCTGATTTCCCATTAGTGAACCCAAAATGAGGCCCAATAGCAGCTGAGCTTCTTGGAGCAGTGGCCCCACAGGACAGCTGCAGAGAAGAACTGAAGCCAGGAAATGAGAGTCTTGGAGAGGAAGGGTAATGGGCATGTCCTCTTGCCACATGGAAGGCCCGTGTTGACACACCTACTCCCTGCACAGCACCCCTGCGCAGTGCAGTGCACGCAGGTGCTAATAGGTAAGTATTTGGTAATCAACTGAAGTGGACAGAGAAACGAGCTGTAAGCCAGGTGCTATGACAGCCGAAGAAATCGTTAGGGCATAACCTAGGGAGCCCAGGAGGGAACCCTGGCTCAGTCCTAAGTGGCAGAATCAGCTCTGATGCCAGGACCCCACATCCGAGCCAACTCCAATCCCATTCACCCCCCTGCAGGGCACCCAGGCTCATCCTGGGCAGCCCAGACAGGAGATACAGGGAAAATGCCCCTGGACACAGACGATGGAAACCACCATGTTCCCCTGAAGTCAGTACATTAGAACTAGGGCAGAAAAGGGGCAGTGACTGACCCAGCACAGCCTGTCCTGGCAGACTCTGAATGGTGACGAGGCCATGCCTATCTGTCCCAAGGAGAATTACCCACCTGTACTTGGCTTCCCGTCCCACAAACTGAACCATGCAGCGCATTGAGATGACTGAGGAAAAAGAAAACACACAGGTGACCCAAGGCAAACACACACAAAGCCCACGACAGCCCCGCTGTGGAGGCCACCTCACAACACAGCCCGGGTCGGGGCAGGAGGGAGGAGGGCCCCTGGGCTTCGCCGTCACACCCCACAACCACGGCATCCCATTTCCTCTGCCTGGGGAGAGCCCCAGCTCCCTTCGGACAGGACTCCTGGCATGTACATGTCACTGCCTAGACCTTTAAAGGCAAAGCAAATGACACTTGTTAGGCCCAGCTTTCGGGTTCCGTTTGTGGATTACTCTGTCTGGACATAGTCTTTTCGATATGAGTTTTCTTTATAGTAAAGTAAGGTGGGTGACAGACACCAAGGAAGGTGTCTGTCCCCAGTGGGGTTGCCATGGAATACCCCTACGCCACCGCCAGCCACAGTCCTCCAGGGGTCATCCCACGGCTGAGCTGTAGCCTCCAGTGGGGCTGCTCACCATGCAGGGGGTGGGCCAGCATGCGAGACACGCACTGCATCATCATCTCGTAGGAGGTCTGCAAGAGAGCAGAGGGGACCCTCGGTTCGGCCCGCCTCTGGAACGGGCCCTCCCGCAGAACTAAGAGACCACGTAGGGAACAACCTGAGGTTCCGCGGCTCCCATGTGGGGTCAGTCTACCTCAGATGGCCCACGTGTTGCCCACTCCCCAATTCCTTCCACCCAGGAGTGCTACCGAGTCCCAGGCCAGGCCCTATGATGGCTCAAGGCTTTCTGAGATTCCCTGTGTGTCCACAATGGGGCTCCTTCTACGTCCCTGTCCCATGCAAGCATGAGGACCCCACTCTTGAGGCTCTTCAATGACCGGCCCGGCTTGGTGGTGAGAAATACCCTGAACCTCTCCAAGGGCCTGGCCTTCTGCAATTCCAACACCCACCTCCTTCACCACTTTCCTCAGAGAGGTCTTCATGTCGTCCTTATTAGAAACCTGTTCGATCTCATCTGGAGGGAAAACCTGAGACACAAAAAACAAGGGGGCCAAGGGCAAAATACAGCTATGCCTCTCGAATGTGACTCCTGGGGCAGAGACGGTGGGAAGCAGCTTCCGCAATTTCCTCTGGACTGCCCATTAGCTGGGCCAGCCTCAGGCAACCCCTGGGGCTGGAGCTCGGAGGGGGAAAGGCCCTGCCTGGTGTCATAGCTATGGGAAAGCAGGAGGGCTGTGGGGCAGAGACCCTCCCAGTAAAGGAGTCTCGGCATTGGGCCACCAGGGTTAGGAACCCAGCTGCAGTGCTGGGGTGGAGGCCCCACCAATCTGGGAATGGAGCCGCTGGGCCAGTGCACACGGCTGCCTTGGGGTGGCGGGGAGCTCAGGGGAACCGTGACTCTGTCCGGGGCTCACCTTCTTCATGCTGCCCCGAGTCACGGTGGAGAGGGCATTGGACATCAGGCGGGGGCTCAGGCCTCGGAAGAGCCCTATCTTCCCATCCACCTGCACAATGTACTTGGCTGTAAGGAAACAGGGGTGGCAGTGTCATGCCCAGCCTGGACGCCCACTCCTGAGTCACACTCACACCCGGACCAGGCGCCCGTCCCTCAGTACGTGCTGCCGTCAGTCACGGAGGGGAGCATCTGTCCAGGACCCTGGAAGTGATCAGGCCCTTCAATTTCTTCTCTAGTCCCTGCTCCTTTGCAGAAAAGCCTTCAAAACATATTTTTGACAACAAGATCACACATTTCCTTTTTGAAAATATCTTTAAAGCTTTGAAATATCTACCTGGCAAACTCAGGTATAGTTTTTTAACTCAGTAACTTTAGTGCTGCAACCCAGATACAAACAAGCCCTGCTGTTGATAAAGAAACACTGTTCTGGGGGGAAAGAAAAGGGGGGGAAGGCAGAGTTCCCACAGTCAGGGGTAGTTTGCAACCTAAGGGAGGGAAACAGAAAAAGGGCTCCCAGAAGGAAGGCTCCAGAGTGTCCCCTGAGCATGCCACAGGAGGGTGTCCCCGCCCTGTCACGTACTTTGCCCAGGACCCCACCTGGCCCCTGCCGGCATTTATTTTATTTATTATTTAAAGGTTTTATTTATTTCAGAGAGGGGGAAGGGAGGAAGAGAGAAACATCAATGTGAGGGAGAAACATCGATCAGTTGCCTCTCACAGGCCCCAACAGGCAATGAAGCCACAACCCAGGCATGTGCCCCGACTAGAAACTGGACTGGCGACCTTCTGTGTTGCAGGACGTTTAACTGAGCCACTCCGGTCAGGGCACCGGTTGGCATTTACTAATCAAGACGGAGAGAGGGGTGAAGGGACACAAGTGGAGAAGTCACCAAAACAGAGGCACCACTGAGCCACTTCACAGGAAAAACTTCAGCAGCCAAGGAAACTGGACCCTCCCAGTTAGTCAGTGTTTTTCATTAGGGTCTCTGAAAGGACCGCTTTTCTAGTTTTATCTTAGGTAATATCAACTTTTACGCTATGTTCAAAAGGCGGCGTACTTTTCTGCCTACTCGGAAGCGGAAGCCGGCAGAACACTCAGACAATGGGCTCCCCTCACACCCTCGACCGGCTCTCCAGCACCGCCCAGTGGCCGGAACCAGCACGTCAGGCCTTTCTTTCTGCAACATGTCTGCCAACCCAGCAATCCGCTGTCTCCGCGAGCCCTGGCTTTCCCTGGGCCCCAGAGCACCTCTTCCCTGCCTACTTGGCTTCCTGGGATGGGTGGGGCTGGGAAGAGAGGAGGGGGAGGTGAGAGGGCACGGGACGATGTGGCAAGGCGCCCTGCTGCAAAGTGGACAGGCAGAAGGAAGGTTTATTCTGGGGGAGGGGAGCTGGGGTCAGTAAAAGGGAGAGTGGAAGGGAAAAGCCGGGGTGTACTCTCTAGCAAGACACTTTTCTATCCGACTTGCCGCCAGTGAGAAAGGAATTGAGGACCCCTACTTCTCCCCACCTCAGAGGTGAAGTATGAACAAGTGAGAGCGGAGAAAGGCATGCAGAAAATTGGCCAAGGGCCCCGTGGCTGCCCAGGGACTCCCTCATTGCAGGGGTTCCCTGCGGGCCCTGGAAAACTCCCCAGTTCTTTTCATTACTACCTCACTGCGACACGCGGAGGTGCTGTCCAGGCAGGCCCTGGACATCCCGGCAGAGCCCTCTCCCTGGTGGGAGAGCTGCATGGTGTCTGGGACCACCCAGCGGGCATCTGCTACAACATCTGGACCGAAACAACATGTATGTAAACTGGGGTGAGGGGAGCCCCTCAGAACTCTGCTCATCTCTACAAGAGGCAGTAAAGTGAGTCAAGACCCCTCTACGAGTCCTTTAGGGAGCGACTGTGTTGCGAGCAGAGCTGGTCTGGGTTCTACCCCGAGTCCCTTGCGTGGCTGGAGCATGCCTAGCCAGCAACAGAGAAACCACCTCGGAGGGGCTGGCAGCCTGCCACCCTGGCTGCCCACAGATCCAGTGCTGACTGTGGCCACCAGCCTCACTCCACTCCAGGACGGGAGGCCTTCCTAATTCTGGTTTCCCCTCCCTCACAGTGACAATCTTTAAGTAAAAACAAATATGAACACATTTTGCCATAAAATGACACGCTCTGCTTGGTCCTGGACTGTACTCAACATGGTGGCAAGACTGAAAGAGAAACATCACATCAGATTCTGCAAAAGTGTGTGAAGTGGAAAAGACGGCTGGACAGGAGGCGAAACCCTGAGTTACTCAGTAGAACGATCTCCAGAGAACATTCTGGAATGACCAAACAGGTGAGAGCGGAGGCAGAGGAAGCGTGAGGGGTCGGCTGGCTGTGAACGCGGACAACAAAGGCACATTTAAACAAAGTCCCTGTCATGGTCAACCTGTGAGGGTAGGGGACTGGGAGAGGGACAGCGATAGGGGACTTGAAAAGACCTTGGGCAGCTGGCACCCGTGGGCCAGAGGATGAGCAGTAAGGCGGCCACGTGGGCTTCACTGGCATCGGGCAAGCTCCACTGTGCTGGGCCTCTTGGTGGAGCGGCCCCTGGCGGGCAGGGCTGCTGGGAGCCGGGAGGTGTGCGAAGGGCGAGGCAGGAAGACGCTGAGGCCGCCCTGCAGAGGGCCTGCGGGACCAGGGCAGTTCAGCGGCCTGCCCAAGCTCACAGAGCTGGTTAGGGCACACCAGAGGTAAAGCCACAACTCGCTGCTTGCTGGTCTACACCCAGTGGGTGGAGATGCCATGAGCTGGCACCACGCCTGGGGAACACAAGGAAAAGGATGGAGAAAGAAGGAAAAGACCTAGGAGGCCCCAACAGGCCTCCTGATGGAGTAGCACGAAAGCAGAAAAGCCAGTAAGGGGGTCGGGCTGCTCAGAAGGCAAAAGGACTCCCCCTTCCCCATTCTAGGCACAACCCGGGGACAGGGATGACAGGGGCCAGTGTCCTGACTGGCCCCTCCTCTGAGCACCTGTCTGCCCACCCCTGCCCAAGGCAGAGGAGATGCACCAGCGCTGTGTTGTTCACCTGTTCTGCCCCCAAATCTTGGTGCCCTGGCCACCCCCCAAGATCTCCTCTTCCATGCCAGCTCTGGCTCAGGGTGCCATGCTGCCCACGGTGTGCCCCAGGGCCAGCTGAACCTGCTCCCCATTTGGTGCGTTTTTGTCGCATGGGCTTTCCTGCCCAGGCAGCACACTCACCGTAGGTGAAGAAGCTCGGCAGGTACAGGACTTTCCTCCCCAGCACATTCGTCCCAATGGTGGGGGGCATCGGCTCATGACCCACCTTCAGAATCAACATATAGGAAAGGAAGGTCAGGTTCTCCTGCTGGTTCAGTCTCACTGCTTTTCATCTTCACAGGCCTCTAACTCTTTTCCCACAAATTCTGATGCTGTTTCTGCTGGTAACCATTAGCATCACGACATCTCCCAATGAACAGAAACGTCTAGTCCCAAACACCACCCCTACCACAGTCTAAGTCACCTCCATTCCCAATATTGTTACCTGGAAATTCCAGATATTCCCGGGGAAAAACCCCCCATTTTTATAGACTTCAAACCCCGTGTTCATTTCAAAATAAATCTCAGTTAATTCTCACCTCCAGGTTAAAACCTTCAGTAGTCACGACCCGAAACGTGGCAACACCAACATCTCAGTCCCAAAGACAGCTGAGTTCCAAGTAACTCATTGCAAAATTCACCCCACAACTCAAATTTCTTACTGTACCCACAAAAGATACAACAAATCTGTCCCTCTCACTCCCAGGCATAACCGTTTCCTCAAATCCCGGTTGGTCCTCAAAATATTCCTCAACTGTCTTCTGATCTCAATCACCCACATGCCTGTGACAGAACGTCCCCCGTCTGTGGGGCAATAGTTACTCTTGCTGTGTAGAGCTGGTTCTATCTGTGAAACTCACGGGTGGGTGAAGGACCACGCCACCCACACCCAGTGAGGATGGGGTCGCTGAGGGGTGAGGCTGTGTTATGCTGCCAGGCAGCAGGCAAGGGGTCTAGGAGACCAGCATGTAAGTGGGGTGTGAGAAGTCTCCTTCCTTGACAGGGGACAGCAGCTCTGTCGCTCACAGCAGGCCGGCTGAGCCATGAACCAGGGCAGCAACTCTTGAACGTGGAAAGCAGAACTGGCAGGGCTGGGAAGCTCCGCCTTAAAGGCTGGACGAGGTGCGCTCCTGGTGCCTTTCCTTTCTTCTTTGCCTTAGTGTCTTTAAAAGTTGACGCTAACCCTGTGGATGTGATTCTGAGCTGAGTGACAGACTCCTGATTATAAATTAAGAAACCCCCTATGGATGAGAACCTTCTTCAAAGATATTCCACCCCAGGGGAGTTGGAGAAAAGGGATGAGCCAGCTCACCCGAGCAGTTAGCCCTCCCCTTCTAGACCTTTCCCCTTCTGGGTTAAAAGCTCGAAGGGTCTGAGCTCTGTCTTGTTCTCGTTCTCTCACACAGGCAAAGCTCCCTGTACCACTGCTGCTCCAGGTCTGAGCTACTGCTTTTGTACTGTCTTACCCAGTCCAGTCACAACCTGGGAGCCCCCTGATTCCAATTTCACCCCGAAATTTGTTGTGTCCCCTCCCCCCACGTCCCCATAGCTCCCAGATCTATTGAGTCTGTATTTTTAACTTCCACCGGGGTTATCAAAGGCACACTGGTCATATTTCACCCCTGTTCTCCTTGCCCTCAAGCTGTCATTAGTTGCGCCCCAGTCATACCAGCCCAATTTCACCCCCAAGTCTACTAACCCAGTCCAAAGCTATGGCTCTGGGTCAGATGCTGGCAAAGCCAGTCCATCACCCTTAAATTTCCAGACCCTGAGACCGAACACCCACAATCCCTGGTCTGAGGTGTTACATACACTCTGATGTGCCTAATCCAGACAATCCCAAATCTGCCACTCCAATCCCACTACCCACCCCAAACTGGTATCTGCCTTTTTGCAAAACATTACTCTGATTCCCAAGCTATACCCGCCCGTTCAGATTTCAGCCTAAAATATGTTATGCTCAGCACCAGCTAAGTTCAAATCAGACAGGCTACCTATCACCCCACCAGGCTCACTTATCCTTACCCCCCACCATCCAGTTCTTCTCGCCCTTTTGTCTCCCTTCCCCCTCGTTCCCAATTCTCCCTTCAAGTCACCCTTGTTTCAATTTTCTTCTCAAACCTCTAAACCAAATCTTCAATGGTCCAAATGGTGAAGCCACTTTCCACTTCCTTCACAGGGAACCCCCATTCCTATATCCCAGCATCCTCCACTCCTCCTATCTGCCACCCTAAAATCTAGGCCCTCGCCCGATCTCACTCTATCAACTGAAAAACTCAGCTCCCAGTACCCTTACTTCGCATCTCAGGTGCCAATTTCTCCCCCAAACCTCTAGTCTCAGTTGCTGTCCGTACAACCCTAATTCCGTAAGCAGAGGGGGCCTCACTCCCAAATCACCACCAAACACCTGTCTGGATCTTCCCCCACCAACCATTTCCAAATCTCAGTCACAGTTAGATTTTAGTCAGGCACCCTGATGTTCCTGACTGAATCTCCCCACTCCTTGTCATATTCCTGTCACACCCCCCAATCTGTCACCCCTATTCCTCAGATTTCAATTACTCCCATTCAAGTCCCTCTCATTCCAACTGAATCTCCCACTATCAGTACAGTTATAAAGACAGTAAATCTGACACCCATTTGCCTCAATTTAAGTCAAATCTCAAACCTTGGTTGGGTCTCCATCTCAATTTTTACCTCCCGCCCACTTTTCCTCACTGGAAAATTCTAGGCTAAACCATCAGTCATCAATCCAGGCCCAAACCACCCCTATCTAAACAGCGCACATCTCCATCACCCCTTCCCCAATTCTGCCAAATGCATCCCTCCAGGCCATCTCTTTCTAATTCAATCTCCCTTTCTCAAGAGGCCTGCTTCACCTGTAAGGCATTGTTGGCCACCACCGATATACCCAGTGCACCTGCATGGCACTGTTCCAGAGACATCCCTACCTTGGCCTCAGTTTCTGCCAGCCCTCCCCCATCCTGTCACTCTATGTCCCAAGTATCCCTTCTTCCCGATTCCAATACTTTCAAACCCCTTCAGTTCATCCCGTCAGATACAAGGACTGTGATCCCCATCTCCCGACCCCAAGCGGACCTCCATTTTCTCCGCCAAATGCGTCATGCCTTTCCCCCTAAAAGCCTCCTCCTCTCTTCTCTCTCCAAACAAAACGCCACCAGTCCCCTCCCCCAATGCGTCGCCCTATCTCTCCCCCCACAACGCGTCACCCCGTCCCCTCCTCCCACCAAATCCGTCGTCGCCATCAGATCCAGAGCCCCCATCTTCTGCTAACCGAAAGCTCTCCCCTGATAAATTCTCTGCCTTTGCCCTCTCCTACCAAATTTCCTGACCATGAATTTCATTGCCCTCGTCCCCTCCTCCCTGGAGTCTGATGCCCTTTCTCCTCTCCTAAATTTTTGGCCCTGGCCCCTTGTCCTTTGTTTTACCAAACCACTTTAAATCGATCCCTATCAGATCCAGAGCTCTCGCTTATCTCTACGCTCAGTCTGTGCTCATCTTCTAAATACTTTGCCTCGGCCCCCAACCCTCCTCCCCACCCATTCGCCAAAACTTCCCGCCCCTCCCCCAACACTGTTGCTTCTTTAGTCACCCCAAAATATACCCCCTCCTTCCCATTCCACGTTCATCTCTTCCATTCTTTCATTCTCGAAACCCGTCTATCCCATCGCCCTCTCTTTGCACCCCCAAATCCCTTGCTCCTTCCACCCTCAAATCTGTCGCTTCGAACCCTTCGCTCAGCCTCCTGAACACCCAAACCTGAGCCCCCTGCACCCCCCCTCTCCTATTCCTTCGGCCCACCAAAACCTCTGTCTCTGCCCTTCTCCCAAATCCGTCGTCATCGACTCCTCCGACCTAATCTGTCCAAATCGAGGCCTGTCACCTCCACAGGGCCGCCACCTCCCTATGGTGCCCGCGGTCCCCCACCTGGATGAGCAGTTTCACGTAGAGCAGCGGATGGCTGAGCGCCGTCACACCCGCACCCAGCGCCACGAAAAGAGCCTCGGTGGTCGGGGCATTGTCCCCGGAGCCCAAGCCCCCGGACGCTCCATCCATCCTGCGAGCCGAGGGCTGCGCCGCAGGCCGAGGGTGGCGCGGGTGTGCGCGATGCGCGGGCGGCGGATCGCGAGCCCGGGCCTCGACCCCCGCTGCAGCTCCGCCGCGAGCCCCTGCTCCTGCTCCAGCTCCCGCCATCCCCGCGGCACTGCCGCGAGCCCAGGGCTCCACTTCCGGGTCCGAGGCCCCCCATGGCGCAGGGCGGCGAGGTCACTCCCCGTCACGTGAGGGACGGCGCCCCGCCCCTCGCTGGCGTCAGGGGCCGGGCTCGGGCCACACTGCTCCGCGACCACGGGGGATCGCGGGAGGGTGGCAACGTGGGTGGTACGCGCCGGATAAGTTTCCTCCTGCGGAGTTGGCCCCTGGCGTCACCCTGGGTGGCAGGCCTAGCGTCAGTGGTCCCGGGCGGCTGGAGTCGCTGTCTCCGGGCCTGTGTAGGCCTCCGCAGGCCTGGGTGTTCCGCCGAGAACCCGAGAGAGCGGTGGGGGCGGGGCTTGGAGGCTCTAAAAGCTAGACGACCCCAACGTGGTCCGCGGCATTTCTAAGCCCCTCCCCAGCTTCGCGAGTTTTCTATGCAGTTCAGTGGCCGCCGCTTCGCGGCACAGATCCCAGGCAGAGTACCCTCCGAAGCCTCCTGCTGCAGGGCGACCCCTCTGCGTTTTGCAGACGCGTCTTACACCTTCGGCTTCCCCACCAGATCAGATCCAGTAGCCCCTTAACGATGTGGCCAGCTTCCTTTGCACTTGGGCCTTGGCGCCTAAGGTTAGAAAATGTGTTTTGCTCTTAAGTACTTAGCCAATCTCCCTCACTAGATCCCGGGGGAAGGCGGGGGGTGGAAGGTGGTGTTTAATCAGTCGTTCAATGTGAGCACACGCAGGCACTGTGCCTGCTAGATGTCCATAGTGTAATCTTTAGTTAGTAAAAATGAATAGTAATAAGTGGCCCTAAAATCACACTTAATTTAGTGCTAGACACATTTTTTAATGCTTTGCACCATGTTAACTCCAATATAATCCTCACAACAACCCGGAGAGAAAGGCATAGCTGGTCCTGTAATATTTTGTTCAATTTTGTTTATGTTATAACAATTGAGCGTTGATGAGATGCATGGATAGTTACCTCATGTTTATATCAATTAGCCTTTAGTGAAAATCGGTTTTGTTATAGGTGTAATGGAGGACCTACTGTATTTATTACGGAAAATGCTCTGTTTCTGTTTGTAAACATGCACACCCCTGCAATGACACCTAGAACTGTACCCTGCCGCTTGTAAAGGTGCTCAGTAAAAGTTTCTTTTTAAATGGGAATGAATCGAGTAACCCAGAGTCTGCAGGAACACAGCAATGGGGTACCTGGCCCCTTTGCCTGTATTTATCCTGTGTTCATTGTGAGAAAGTTCTGCCGCCTTCTCTTTTTTATTTTTATTTTTTTTAAGATTTTATTACTAATTGTTGTTCATTTACAGTTGTCTGCATTTCCCCCCCACCATTCCCCCCCACCCCAGCCAATCCCACCTCCTTCCCTGCTCCCATCCTCCCCCTTGGTTATGTCCATGTGTCCTTTATAGTGTTTCCTGGCAACTTTTTTTTTAAAGATTTTATTTATTTTTTTAGAGAGAGGAAAGGGAGGGAGAAAGAGGGAGAGAAACATTGATGTGCCAGAGAGACACTGAAAACATTCAAAGGATTGGCTGGCTCCCTCTTGCATGCTCCCAACCCGAGACTGAGTCTGCAACCCAGGACCTGGCCTGCAAACCCAGGCATGTGCCCTGACCACCAGGAATCAAACCAGTAAATGGATCCATTTGCAGTAATAACGCCCAACTCAAACCACTGAGCCACACCAGTCAGAGCTGTTTTGAGAGAGGGGAAGGGAAGGAGAAAGAGAAACATCAATGTGTGGTTGCCTCTCCCACGCCCCCTACTGGGTACCTGGCCACAACCTACGCATGTTCCCTCACACAGAATCAAACCAGTGACCCAGGTTCGCAGACTGGGGCTCAGTCCACTGAGATACACCAGCCAGGGCATGCCTTCTGGGCACTTCGTCCAGGTTTCTTGCATTCTGCGCTTCCCAACTCCCTGCCCTATTTCCTAAAAACTCCCTTCCCCCTCTTGACAATACTCTATACATCTTCCACATCCAAATCTTGCTAGTCTGCTTCCCTCCCTCCCTCCCTTTCTCCCCCACACTGGCTTCTCTAACCCAGATATATACTGGTCTAAATCACTGCAAGCCTCCTAGTCCTTTCAGGTTACTGCGTTTTCTCCTTTAAACACAACTCATTAAACCTACCTCCTGCCCCAGGAGCGCTTTAAATGACTTCCTTTCACCTGGATTCTGATTTAGTTTTCCCAACAGGGACCTTAGAGTGAAGTTCATCCACAGCCTCATTTACTGATGACATTAGCTCAGCACACTAACACTCCACTCCACCCAGAAGTCAGCTTTCTGAAACTTCCTCACACAAACCCTTTCCTCCTGGGGCTTTTCCTCCCCATTTCTCCCCAGCTGTCTGTTTTTCCTTCTGACCTTGTGTCTGGGTCCACTGTTGGCCTTTTCACTTTCTCTGCCTTACATGGTCACCTAACGTTTTGTGTACATGTGGTCCCTCCCAACAGTGGTTCCATATAAGGCAGCTGCATTGTTTGGTCTGCGTTGTTTTGTGTCTTCCACAGCACCAAGTATGGGGACAGAGTCACTGCTCAGTGCATTGTTTTTCATGATTGAGTAACTTCTCTAGGCAAAGAAAGTAAAGTAAAAATAGGTCAGTTCAAGCAGTTAGACACCACCACCCCCCGCCCCCAGAAAACCAGACCATGGCTGTAGTTCCACAACCCAGGGCTCATAGGAACACCAAGAGAAAGGAGGAAAATATTACAGACGCTCAGACACATTCCATAATGACAGTGAATGGGCAAAACAGGAACATTCCCACTCCTAGGAACTTCACATAATAGAGCAATCCTAAAGAAACTTTAAGGGAACTTCCGGCCAAGATGGAGGTGTAGGTAGACACACTGTGCCTCCTCGCACAACCAAAAGAAGGACAACAACAAATTTTTAAAACGAAAAACAACCAGAACTGACAGAAAATCGAACCGTATGGAAGTCCGACAACCAAGAAATTAAGAAACATACATCCAGACCGGTAGGAGGGGCAGAGAGGCAGGTGGCAGGGCGGTGGCTGGCGGACCGAGGAAGGGCGCGGCGGGCCGGGAGAGGTGGCGGCTGCGGACCGGGCGTCCCACTCCCTCGTGAGGATAAACCGGGAGGAACGACTGGGGACCGAGACAGACCCCGCAACCCAGAGTTTCAGCGCGGGGAGGTGAAGCCTCAAAGCCTCTGATTGAAAACTCCTGTGGGGGTTGAAGCAGCGGCAGCGGGAGAAACTCCCGGCCTCACTGGAGAGCTCGTTGGAGAGACCCACAGGGTCCTGGAGCGTGCACAGGCCCACCCACTGGGAATCAGCACCGGAACCAGCACCAGAAGGGCCCAATTTGACTGGGGGTGGTGCAGAGGGTCACTGAAGGCCGGCAGGGAGTGGAGCAACCGCCATTGTTCCCTCTCGGTCCCCTCCCCCACAAACAGCGTCACTACACAACGAGGTGGCCGCCCTGCCCTGGTGAACACCTAAGGCTCCGCCCCTTACTACGTAACAGGCACGCCAAGATAACAAAAATGGCCCGAATGAAAGAACAGATCAAAGCTCCAGAAAAAATACAACTAAGCGATGAAGAGATAGCCAATCTATCAGATGCACAGTTCAAAACACTGGTAATCAGGATGCTCACAGACTTGGTTGAATTTGGTCACAACTTAGATGAACAAATGAAGGATACGATAAGGGAAATGAAGAAAAAAGTACAGAGAACCAACAGTGAGGGGAAGAAAAATGGGACTCAAATCAATGGTGTGGACGAAAGGAAGAAAGGAAGAAAGAAAGAAACATTCAAGCACAACACAATGAAGAAACAAGAATTCAAAAAAATGAGGAGAGGCTTAGGAACCTCCAGGATGACTTGAAACGTTCCAATATCTGAATCATAGGGGTGCCAGAAGGAGAAGAGGAACAGAAAGATATTGAAAACTTATTTGAACAAATAATGAAGGAGAACTTCCCTACTTTGGCCAAGGAAATAGACTTCCAGGGAGTCCAGGAAGCTCAGAGAGTCCCAAAGAAGTTGGACCCAAGGAAGAACACACCAAGGCACATCATAATTACATTTCCTAAGATGAAAGATAAAGAGAAAATCTTAAAAGCAACAAGAGAAAAGGAGACAGTAACCTACAAAGGAGTGTCCATCAGACTGTCAGCTGATTTCTCAAAAGAAACCTTACAGGCAAGAAGAGGCTGGAAAGAAGTATTCCAAGCCATGAAAGCCAAGGACCTACATCCAAAATTACTCTATCCAGCAAAGCTTTCATTTAGAATGGAAGGGCAGATAAAGTGCTTCCCAGATAAGTTCAAGTTCAAGGAGTTCATCATCACCAAGCCCTTATTATATGAAATGTTAAAGGGACTTATCTAAGAAAAAGAAGATCAAAAATAGGAACAGTGAAATGACAACAAACTCACAGCTATTAACAACTGAACCTAAAACAGAAACAAAAACAAACTAAGCAAACAACTAGAACAGGAACAGAATCACAGAAATGGAGATCAGACGGAGGATTATCATCAGGGGAGTGGGTGGGGAGAGAAGGGGGGAAAGGTACAGGGAATAAGTAGAATAAATGGTAGGTAGAAGATAGACAGGGGGAGGTTAAGAATAGTATAGGAAATGTGGAAGCCAAAGAACTCATATATATGACCCATGGACATGAACTAAGGAGGGGGTGTGCAGGGCGGGGGGTGGGGAGGAGATGGGACAACTGTAATAGCATAATCAATAAAATATATTTTAAAAAAAAGAAACTTTAAGGGAGAAAATACAGTTTTCAAATGAAGGCAAAGATAAAGAATAGGAAATACTAGGGGGGGTAAGGACACTATGAGAAAAGAACAGGTATATCTGCAAAGGAATCGGATCATCTACAAATGGAAAACATACTGAACTGACTGAATGAAAGAAAATCTTGCCCAGAATTCACTCTACTGAGCAACTGGCAGTGTGTAAGTACTGAGAGCAGTTCTCTCTGGGCTGGTGAGTGCCCCCCTGTGGTCCCATTGTCTGCAGTCACCACCACAGAGTGCTTGCCCACACCGTGCTGTGGCTGCCTTGTCAGTCTCCCCTATTAGAGTGCAAGTTCTTTGAGTTCAGGGACTGTCCAATTCATAGTTGGCACAGTATGAATATGGCAGAAACCCACTAAATGTTTCCTAGAAAATATATGAAAAGCAAAAATCGTTTAACAAAGTTATTTGTTGTAACACCACTGACAGAATGAGAACTTTAGTGAGACCCAAATGCCCCAAAGTAAGATCCAACAAATAGCAGAAAATTAACAAGAAATAAGACTCTTAGAGACTTTGAGAATTGCCAAGTATATGAACCACCAGTCCCTGGAATCCTGTGGGAAACCAATGAAAAGAGAATACGAAATAATAAGTACCCACTATTGCAACCAAGTTGACACCACACTGATCAGGTCAGGAGTGAACTTGCAGTGACGCCGAGGTCAGCATGAGAGGTGAGGCACTGCGATGTCAGAAGGACTCACCCTGCTGTAAAGCCTGGATGTGGGCTCCCTGTTCCGTAGTTCTGGGTGAGAACATTCTGGCTGCTGCCTCTGTTCACCTGTTGGCCTGAGTGCGGGCAGGGAGCACTGGCCTGCCTCCCTTCTGTCCTGAACCCCTGTGGTCGCATACTCAGGCATCAACCCCACCCAGAGACCAAGCTTCAAAAGGAGCCAATTTTAGGTTCTGGCATGCCTGCCCCCACCGTTTCCCACCCTTCCCCAAAGCACATAGGACTCTACTGAGGAGTTAGAAGAGTTAAATTCAACCAGCTGTCCTGTGTTCAGGTGCTCTGCTGCCGAGTGAAGTGAGGCGTGCCTGTGCAGGTGCCCAGGTTCTGCCAGACACAGTTGCTACTGGCTTTACAAGTATTAACTCCATTGATTATTACAATACGAGGCCGGAGCTATGAGGATCGCCTTCATTCCACAGGTGAGGAAACAGAGACCCAAAGTTCAGTAATTTGCCCGGGTCACACAGTTGAGAAGAGGCAGGGCCAGGACTCAGACCCAGGCCTGCCTGAGTGTGATACCTCATGCTCTTAAATGGAAGTGAAAGCAGAAAATGGACAGGTGTCCAGGGTGATGATCCTGGGCCTCCAGGGGCTGCCGCCAGGTGGACCAGTCACTTTGAGATCATTGATGGCACAAAAGCCTTCTGGATGCACAGTCTGCGAATAAAGCAAGGTTCCAGCAGCTGTGACACACCCCCTGTTGGCCCACACCTGTGGATAACACACTCAATGTGGGCACCACGCACCCGTGAGCCAGATGGCAGCCTGATGCCAGCCTTACTCTGATCTCCCTCCCCCACGTCTTCATACCTCCTGGGGAGACAGCACCTCCTTGAAAGCTCATCACTTTTCCCCGAGGTCACACTCTCTACAGGCCTAGTCCGGCCTTGGGGGCTCCGCAGTCACTGACTTTTCTAGAAGCGGCCTACCCGGTGAGGGAAGCGTGCTGTCTGGAGTCAGCCTTGCCTGGCCATCGCTGCCCCCAGCTGTGCGGCCCGAAGCCTCTCTGAGCCTCCGTTTCCCCGGGTGTGCAGTGAGAACTGGGGATAAAGAATGTGACAGTGACAGAACCATCCCCTGGCATCAATAAATGTTATTAACGCTGAAATATCCAGGGTTTGAAGATTTCCTCCATGGGTGGCTTTGAATATTTTCCCAGCCTCCCTTCACTCCCTTCTTTGTGGACAGCTCTTCATTGTCACAGTTCAACAGTTTCTGCACAAAGCTGGTTGATTACCTTGCTGGTGTGGGACCACCTCCATCCGGCAAGTAACAGGGCTCTGACTAGCTGGTGACAGTCCCAGCAGTTCCTGCCCGAGGGGACTCTCTGAATTAAGGGAGCAGAGCACTGTGCTCAGGTAGAGCCACTCAATTGGAGAAACACCTCTTGTTCTGGTTATGGTGAAAGAAGGTGCATTGTAACTGTGACCATCTCAAGAATCCTGGCACATCACGCAGGTCACCAGAAATGCATTGGCACGAGGAGTCACTAGCCTTCTGGGAAAAGCATGGGAGCCAGCTTTGGGACTAAAAGGCTCCCAGGCCTTGATATTTAATGTATAAGATGTAAGAAAGGATATGGGGCCTCAGTTCTCCGTGGAAATGGAGCATGTCACAGTGAGCGTAGCGCTTACCCTGGGTCAGAAAGGGTCAGATGCCCAGGCCATGTTCTGCTCTGTCATTTTTCCTCCTGGTGGAGAAAGGTGAGTCTCTCTAGATCTCTTGTGTTCAAAGTCTGTTTGTCCTAAGCAGTGGGAAGGAGTTTTCTTCTCCTGCTGCAATCAGTAAAAATCAAACATTAATGGGTCCTTGTCCAGAGTAGGGGTGAGTTTGGGAACCAAGAGGAGCTCATTCAATGGGAGACTATTCAGCACTGAAGAGGAAGAACTACTGATCTGGGCAATGACGCAGATGCGTCTCAAAAACTTCATCCTGGAAATAATTCAGCCACAGCCCTGGCTGGGTAGCTAGGTTGGAGCATCATGCAGATATGCTAAGGTTGTGGGTTTGATCCCTGGTCAGGGCACATACTCATGCGTGCCAAATCAACCAGTGAATGCATCAATAAGTGGATCAACAAATCAATGTTTCTCTCTCTCTCAAATCAGTAAACTTTTTAAAAAACACTATTAAAAAAGGGAATACTCCAGGCACAAAAGAGCACCTGCTGTATGGTCCCATTTATGTAAAGTCCTAAGACAGGCAAAATTAGTTGTGGGGATGCAAGTCAGCACAGCAGCTGCCTGTGATGGAGAAATGACTGGACGCAGGCATGAAGAACCTGCTAGGGGGTGAAAGCATCTTCATCTTCACTGGGGTGGTAGTTATGTGAGTGTCTGCACTAGCAAAAGCTCAATAAACCATACTCTTGAAACCTGGGCATTTTATTGTGTGACCACTATTCCTTAGTTATGGGAAAAATAGTTCAGGACTAATATTTTTGTTGCTTCCTCTGAGTGGGTATCTAGAGATTTTAAAGGGAAGCTTCTTCTGTCAGAGTGCCTACTGCACACATCCGCGTGGATTCTGACGATGCATCTACCCCCTTCTCCACTGACTCCCCGCGGCCCTTGGCAGAGTCTGAATACTCCTGTGCAGTGGTGTGCTGGGATTAAACACTTACCGAGGTGTTCAGTAACTGGTTCTCTAGGAAAAACAAGTTCTGATTTGTGGCACTTGCTGATTCATGTGATATAAATGTTCTCACCATGCCTGACATCAAGCTGCTGCTGTGATGTCACAGAGCATGCACATGCCTGACATCAAGCTGCTGCTGTGATGTCACAGAGCGTGGGGTGAGGACGAAAGGAGCACGACTGGCATCCACACACCCATAGGGACTGCACTGGCTGCAGCACACCACTGCGACGAGCCTTATTTCAAAGCTTTGAGGGAGACACCGTTGAGTAGCATGTGGCTCTGAAGCGAGCAGCCGTTTCCTATTAGCTTGCATGTGGAAGGTGGCGGGAAGGGATGGACCTGCCCTGACGTGGTCATGTGAAAACTGACTGGCATGTCAGAGGGGGTGGCCTGGCAGGACATGGCAGTTTGGCAACTGTATAACTGGGGTTAGCAACCAGTTGGCAATATCAGGATTCGTCAGTGAAAATATGGGTTATTTTATTAAAAATTTCTGAGTTCTAATTTCTCCTGGGGAGAATAAAGAAGAAAACCTGGCACTGCGGGGCCCGTGTTCCCTGCCGACCAAGCGGGTCAGAGCAGAGCAGAGCAGAGCAGAGCTGCCCCGGGAGGAGGGCTCGGATTCTGCACCCATCTACCTGCACGTCTCAACCACGCACCTGTGGCTGCAGCCAGCTGTGTTACCTGCACGGTTCCACTTGGCATCTGAGTTTGTAAATCCTGGTTTTACCATGCCATCTCTCAGAGTGTTTGCTTTCTGGTAGAACAGCGCGCGTGTGTGAACCTGCTCAGGGAACTGAAGAATATCTATGCACATCCACAATTCCTCCAGTTGGAGAAGCCAGATTTGGCATCCTAGAGTACCCATGCTCACTCTGGGTGCTACTGGGACTCCAAGGGACAACAGAACCTGGCCGGGACATTGGCCAGACTCCTTATTCTCAATCCTGGCTGAATATGAGAAGCACTGAAGAATTTTGTTTTAAAAAGCCCAGGGCTCAGCCCAGGCAGTTGATTAAGAATCTCTGAGAGAGTCTGAAAATAAAATGTTTTAGAGATTCCTTACAGATGACAACTCTAGTGTGCACCTTTTTCATTTTTTACTTTTGTTACTTAGTTAGTTAGTTATTATCCTCATCGGAGGATACTTTCTCATTGCCTTTGGAAAGAGAAGAAGGGAGAGAGGGAAACATCGGTGTGAGGGAAAAGCATTGACCAGCTACCCCTGAAGGCACCCAGACCAGGGATTGCACGCGCCCAGACTGGGGATCGAACCTGCAACCTCTCGGCTATGGGACGACACTGCAACCAACCGTGCCACCCTGGCTGGGGCTATTTTATTTTTATTTTTATTTTTATTTTTATTTTTATTTTTATTTTTATTTCATCTCATCTCATCCCATCTCATTTTATTTTATTTTATTTTCAGGAAGGCCCCACTTAAGGTGCTTTTTCCTTGTGCTAAGGGAGAAGTCATAGGGACGGGCAGTGGACATTCTCATCCCACCCCAGGTTGTAGTTCCCAACCCCCCCTCACCCAGTGCCAGGGCAGTAAGGGAGGTATGGCTGCTCCCTTCCACCCTGGTGAGGACCAGGTGGGAGCCAAATCCTGCCCAGGAGATGAGGGCTGAGGGACCCGGCAGGGACAAGAAGCAGAATGAACTTTGGCTCACAGTAAAGCTGGGCACCCTGGAGCTTCTGCCCTGTGAGCGCTCAGGAGGGACGGAGTAAAAATTCCCGATTCCTTCAACTACTATCTATTGAGCACCCACTACCTGGCAGGCGCTGCTGCAGATGCCGGGGCTGTAGCAGTAAGCAAAGCAGACAAAAAAAAAAAACGCCTGCTTTCCTGGAGCTCTAACGGGGAAGATAAAGAGTAAACGCAATAAAGAAGTTAGTATATCAGAGAGCGTGAAGAGAGAAAAACAGGGCGGTGAGGAAGACTGAGAATGCATGGTGGTGCTACAGTCTGGGAAGTGTGTGGGCTGAGGAGGGGCCTCGGTGAGAAGGTGACACTGAAGCAAAGGCGAGAGGGTGGGCCTTGCAGCTGCCTGGCAGAAGAGAGGTCTAGATAGGAATGGCCAGTGCAAAGGCCCTGAGGTGAAGGTTAGTCTGGTAGGTGGGAGGGCAGAGAGGAGGTCAAGTGTCCAGAGCAGAGTTGGTGAGGGGCAACTGGTGGAGACGAGGCCAGGGAGTCTGGCCTTGAGGCACTCATTGGCCATGGACTTGGCTGTCACACCCAGTGAGACATAAACTAGACATTATCCCTAACGTAGACCACAGGAAGGTGGCCTTCCAAAGGTGGGAGGAAACTAAGGCTAGAGGAGTGGCCATTCAGCCAGCACATCTTTCTGGTTTGCCCTGTGGAGGACGGTGAGGGGAGAGGGTGGTGGCCCACTCACACTGAGCTCCAGCTCATGGGTCCGGGCCAGGGAGAGGGAAGAGGGCTGGGCCTTGGTGGAGCCTGGTCAGGGCGGACAGTGAGATTGGGGGGCTCCAAAGCCAACCTCAGAGAGGGCAGAAGATGGAGGAAAGAGAACGCGACACTCTCCCGCACCCCCTCCGTCTGCTCCCTATTCACAAAAGATTTGTGGAGGGCCTACTACAACATACAGCATGATACAGCACTGTGCTCACATCTGGGGACACAGAAACAAGCCAAGGCCCTGCCCTCTCAGGGTCTTTTGGGGACCAAGGCCCCAGGCAAGGTTTATGAGTATTGTTTGTTATAATTCCCTAAGTTCTGAGCACAGGCGCTACTTGCTGAAGGAAGGAAGAGAGAAACCGGGCGGGCAGGGAGGAAGGAAGCGTGCAGCTCTCTGATGGGAGAGCTGGATTTAGTGAGCTTCCGAGTGGCTGGTTACATAACAGTTCTCCTGGAAATAAGTAATAGAGGGGCTCAGAGAAGGTGCTTTAACGTGGAGTGGCTGGCGGGCGGAGAATAACTCCAGCCCTTGTGTGGGAACATGGGAAGAGGTGGCTCAGACTGGGAGGTGGGTCATGGGAGGGTCAGCAGTGGGCAGGGCGGCTGACTGTGCAGGACAATCGTTCTCCAGTTGGAAACCTGTCGATCGTCTCCAAGCTGCTCACGTTTCTCTGTGTGCTGCTGTGGGAGGCCCCAGTGGTCCTGGAGAAAGGCCCACAGCTGTTTGGAACCTGACCTGAGGGGGAGGGGGCTGAGCCCGGCATGCTGGCCGAGTGCTAGTGCTCTCCCGGCGCCTTCTCAGGCGTGGCCTGGCACCGTTCCCGGGCTCTGGCCTCGCTTTGCTGGCTCCCTTCTGGCGCCTTCCTGCCCAGACCCTGGCCCTGGCTCAGCGGGGCCCTCTCTCCGCCCCAGAAACACATCGTTGCTCTGGCCCCCTCCGAGTTGGGGAGTGGGGTGGGGGGTGGGGGCATGGGTCCTGCCTCCTGCACTTTGGCTGATTGTTAGTCCCGCCACGCCACATTTCACAGATGCCACAGGCTGCCCCTCCTCTTCATTCCCGGTTTCCCAGGACACCTCCCTCAGCCCCACCTGCTGTCTGCCTCTGGTGACCCTCAGCCCTTCCTGAATAGTGGGGCAGATGCCAGGGCCTGGTGCAAGCCTTGTCCAATTCCTGAGAATGCCAACTTTGAAACTAGATCGTTCACACTCTGCCAAAGAAGAAAGCTGTTTACGTTCTTCACTGACGTCCTCAGGCCACCCACGTCAGGACTGACACATTTGCTGTCTTGTCTTTCTTCATCTTTGCACCCCTGAGGGAACCCCCTGCCTTGATGGTCAGCCCTTGGCTAGTGCATTGAGGGAAGTTGATTTTTGCCTCCTTGTGTTCCTCATAGAGCAGAATGGCTCTGAGTAATTGCAGCCCTCAGACTGACAATATGGTTGAGGAACACCCAGACCACTAAGAGAAGGGCATACAGAAGCCAAAATGTGGGAAGCGTCCTGGAAAAGGTGAAGGGCGGAAAGGCAGGAAGCCTTCAGGCTGGACCCAGACCCTCTGAAGGGGCAAGGATAGCCCCAAGACCTTCCCTCCCCCCACCCCCAGAAGACAGCCCTGGCAAGCAGAATGCACCAGAGGGGCAAGCAGAGTGCACCAGAGGGACAGAGTGGGGAAATTCTGGCTGGGTGAGGGAACAGGCCTGTCTAGTCCACGAGGGGGGCCAGCTTCTCTCAGCCTCCTCCCCCGAAGTCAAGGGCTGGTGAATTGCCCACCACTCCCACTGGCACTGGTGGTGTGGCCCCTGCTCATACGTGACTACCCAGACAACCCCTGCCAGGGCCTCCTGACGACCTGAGGGACGGAAGAGGAGGCTGTGAGGCGGGTATGGGGGGTGGTTGGCAAGGGCTACACCAGCCCCAGGAACAGGTTTCAGTCGGCTGCCTGCATCTTCCCTGGAGCCATGTCATCCCTCTCCCAGAGGCCTGTCTGTCACAGGCCATTAAGCTCTGGCAGGTGCTGTGCTTGGCTGAGGCTGGGGCCAGGCAGGCAGTGGGGGTTGGGAGTAAGGGGGAGTGTGGGGAACATGCCAGGCCAGCCTGTCTCCTCTGGAGCCTTGGCTTACAGGAGATAAATGCTCCACTGGGGAGTCCTCACTCTCCCCTGAAAAAACTACACCCTCACAAACCCCTGTACACACTCACACCACACAGATATCACATAAGCACCACATATATACCACACACACATCACACATGCATATCACATACCGATACACATCACACATGCCACATATATGTACACCACACACATGTATACCATACACAACCGCATGCACACACCCCACATGCCTATACCACACATGCATACCACACATAGACCATGCACATACATACCCCCACACGTATATACATGCATACCATACATGTACTCACCACACACACACATGCTGCACACATACATATACACCACAAACAGACCACATAGACCACACATAGCACAAACATATAACACATATACACCATGCACACACAAACATACATACCATACACACACAACACACACACACAGGTACCACACATGCCACACACACACACACACACACAAGCCACATACATACACCACACACTAGTAGCATCCAGGCCCCAAATCTTGATGTTTCCTCCCTGGCAGCCCCCAAATGCCTGCTGCTGCCCCAGGTTCTCAGGCGGAGGCCTCTGGGTGCCCCCAGTGTGCACACTAAGCCCCCTTTACATCCCAGGGCAGCACTTTCACTCCAGCCTGCCAGCCAGCCACGGACTGCCCAGCCCCACAGTTTGTTCATGGGCCTCCCTGCCTTCTTCAGTCTCTCCCTCCCTCTCTCCTTCTTTCTTGGCATCTGAGCTGCAGGGAACTGAGCTCTTCAATCCTCTTTAGGGCTTGAAAGCAGAGAAGAGAAGAGAAAGCATGAGACTCCTCCATACCAAGGACCCCAACAGCCCTGAAATGGAGGCATTGCTCTCACTCAGAGGGACATGAGTTCATGCCCATTGGATCAGGGGCTCCTCTGCTTAAAATTCTGTGTTCACTCTCCCAGCTGGCAGGCACCTCAACTCAACAGACAAAGCCTGCCAGGGGCAGGCTCCTGGGGCCCCCTCAGCCCATGTCCCACCATTCCCCAGCCCCTGGACACCCTGATGTGCTGGACTCCCTAGTCTTCTTCCTGGTCTCGCCCTGGTTTCTCAAGTCCACACCCCTGTGCACATGCAATTCCTTCTGCTTTGAATGCATTTTCTTACTTTGTCAACTCAGCCTTTACCCTTCAGATTGCTTCTGCCAGGAAGCCTTCCTTAATAGCATTCTTGTTCTCTGGAGACTTTGGTGTCCCTTTCTTTGGGTGTTCACAACTTCCTTTTCAAAGCATTTCCCACATTGTATTCTCATGGTTAATAGGCCCATCTTCCTCATTACACTGTGACCCAAAGGGCAAGGGACTGTGATTAACCCATAACCTCTACCATAGTGCTGACACACAGTAGGTGTTCAAGAATACTTGTCAACTAAATTTAGGATGTAATGAATGAGGCAGAAGAAATGAAAGTAAGCAAAGTGGAGCACCAGGTCTCTGAGGAAGGAAAGGAATTTACAGCGCCAGATACCAAGGAAGACTTCCTGGAGAAAGTGAATGGGCTATTGACATGGTATATAACTGATTAGCAAAAGAATTGATTGGTCAAGGTCGGGGTGGGAGGGGCGGGGGGGCAGGGGAGAACCTTGGGAAAGGTCTCCGGCCAGGAATAGGAATGTGTGTAGCCACACTCACTGAGCACCTACTCTGTACCAGGCCTTACTCTAAGCCCTCACATGTTATTGTCCCATTTAAACATCACAGTACCACAGGACGTGGGCACTGTAATTGTCCCCATTTCACAGACAAGGGAAGTGAAGTTCAGTTACTGGCCCAAGGCATATAGGTCAGATTTTTTTTTAATGTTTTATTGTTTATGCTATTACAGTTATTCCAATTTTCCCCCTTTGCCCCACTCCACCAGCCCCCCACCATTGCCTCAGGCAATCCACACACCGTTGTCCATGCCCAAATACATGTTCTTTAACTAATTCCTTCACCTTATTTCAACCAGTCCCCACCTCCTCCCTCCCCTCTTACAGCTGTCAGTCTGTTCCATATTTCTTTGCCTCTGATTCTATTTTGCTCATTGGTTTATTTTGTTCATTAGATTTTACATATGAGTGAAATCATATGGTATTTGTCTTTCACTGACTATTTTTTTTTCACTTAGCATAATTATCTCCAGGTCCATCCATGCTGTTGCAAAAGGTAAGAGCTCCTACTTTTTCACTGCTGCATAGTATTCCAGTGTGCAAAGATACCACTACTTCTTCATACACTCATCTGCTGGTGGGCACTTAACACTGTTTCCAGATCTTGGCTGTTGTAAATTGTGCTGCTATGAACATAGAGGTGCATATAGTCCTCTGAATTGGTGTTTCAGGATTCTTAGGATATATTCCCAGAAGTGGAATTGCTGGGTCAAAAGGCAGTTTCATTTTTAATTATTTGAGGAAACCCCATACTGTTTTCCACAGTGGCTGTACCAGTCTGTATTTCCACCTACAGTGCCCTAGGGTTCCCTTTTCTCCACAACCTCGCCAGCACTTATTGTTTGTTGATTTATTAATGATGGCCATACTGCCAGGTGTGAGGCAACATCTCATGGTGGTTTTAATTTGCATCTCTCTGATGGCGAGTGATGCTGAGCACTTTTTCATATGTCCCCGGGGCCCTCTGTATGTCTGCCCTTGGAGAAGTGTCTGTTCAGGTCCTTTGTCCACTTCTTAATTGGGTTGTTTGATTTCCTGGTGTTGAGTAGTATGAGTTCTTTATATATTTTGGAGATCAAACGCTTGTCTGATGTATCATTGGCAAATATGTTTTCCCATATGGTTGGTTCCCTTTCATTATGATGATGGTTTCTTTAGCCGTGCAGAGGCTTTTTAATTTGATGTTTATTTTTACCTTTGTTGTCCCCGCTCTAGGAGATATATTGGCAAAAATATTGTTACGCAAGATATCTGATATTTTAATGCCTGTGTTTTCCTCTAAGATTTTTATGGTGTTGCAATTTGTATTTAAGTCTTTTATCTATCTTGAGTTTGTTTTGGTGTATGGTGTTAGTTGGTAGTCTAGTTTCATTTTTTTTGCATGGACCAGTCCAGTTCTCCCAACACTATTTATTGAAGAGATTGTCTTTACTCCATTGTATGTGCTTGCCTCCTTTGTCCAATATTAATTGACCATAAAGACGTGGGTCTATTTCTGGGCTCTCTATTTTGTTCCATTGATCTATGTGTCTATTATTATGCCAGACTGTTTTGATTACAGTGGCCTTGCAATATAGTGTGATATCAGGCATTATAATCCCTCCAACTTTGTTCTTTTTTCTCAAGATTGCTGAGGCTATTCAGTGCCTTTTTTGGTCCATATAAATTTTTGGAATATTTGTTCTAGGTCTGTGAAATGTGTCATTGATATTCTAGTAGGAATTACATTGAATCTATAGATTATTTTGGGTGGTATGGACATTTGAATGATGTTAATTCTTCCCATTATGACCATTGTATATGCTTCCACTTACTGTGTCTTCCCCAGTGTCTTTCTTCAGTGTCCGTAGTTTTCTGAGTACAGACCTTTTTCCTCCTTGGTTAAATCTATTCCTATGTACTTTTTTTGCTATTTTTGTTGCAGTAGTAAATGGGATTGTTTTCTTAGTTTCTCTTTCTGATAGTTCATTATTGGTGTATAAAGATGCCATAGATTTCTGAGTATTGATTTTGTATCCTGCTACTTCACTGAATTCATTTATTAGGTCTAGTAGGGTTTTCTGTTTATGTGGGGTTCATGTTCACTATCATGCCATCTGCACATGGAACTGTGGTCCTGCTTAGCTTGGCTGACGCAGCACAGGGCCACCACTTCAGGTCACAGTCCGGACCTGGGGCAGGGGGTTGAGCTTGAGGAAGAAATGGCTGGGAGGGTTGGTAGGAGCCAGACCGGGAGTTTGGGAACCCTTCCGTGGGATCATGGGCTGGTTTTAGACAATGGGTTAAGTTGGAAGTGAAGGTGGAACATGTCCCTGGCAATGTCCTGAAGGTGTTGGGCATACTCAGTCTGGGGCAGGAGGACAGGAACCTTGGGATAGATCTGAATTGGGTGTGTGTGGGAGAGGAGACCATTCACACACATGTGTGGTGTCTGCAGGTGAGGCTCCAGTCAGGCAGAAGGGCTGGTAGAATTGTGATGGGCCGAGGCCAGAGAGATGGGGGCAAAGGGGGTAGAGCCCAGGAAGATGTTTGGGAAAGTGGCCGTCTTGGCCCTCCTTGCTGGGCAGTTGCAGCTTTAACGGCGCTTGTGTCGCATTCAGAGCTGGGCTATCAGGCGGCCTCCTGCAGGAACCTCTCTCCACTCTTCTGCCTCCATGTGAGGGGCTGGTCCCACCCAGACTCTGCGCTGGAAGCTCAGGCACTGGGTGCTGGAGTGTGCAAAAATCCTCTGGGCTCAAGGTGTGACATTTGTCCATTCCACATGCCTTCTGAGGACCCACTGCGTGTGGGACACTGGGCTGGGCTGGGGACCAGCCAGGAAGCATGTCTGCCCTGGCTCTGCCTGCAGGGAGCCAGGGTGCAGTCTGGTGGAGGCAGAAGAGGAAACCAGGCACTGTAGTCAAGGGGAGAGGAGCACCAAGGGAGGAGGCCCCCCAGACCTGGGAGGGCATCCCGAAAGAAGTGGCATTTGAGTATGAATCCGGTCAAGCCCCTAGATCTAACCATCGTGAAGATGAAATTCAGGAACCAGTGCTGTCATTGTCCTGAGGGAGGGACCTGTTTGGCCAGCAAGCAGTGTCCTCTCGGGCAAACTGTGCAGGGAAACGAAAAGAGCGAGGGGCACCTGTGGATGAAAGGAGAGTTAACAGACGGGACAGCTCAATGTGCCATGTGGGCCTTATTTGGATCCTGAGTTTTTTTAAATAATGACAAACTACTCTGCTCAGGTTGCCATAGCAAAATACCACAGACCGCGAGGCTTAAAAACAACAGGACTTATTTCTCACAGTTCTGGAAGCCTGGAGTCCCAGATCAAGTTCTGGCAGGGCTCCATTTCCAGGGGGCGTCGCTTCCTGCTTCCACCGCCACTTATCCTCACGTGGCCTTTCCTGGGAGCCATGCGGGGGTGGGGGGAACAGGAGTGTGGGGGGAGGGATCACTTCCTCTCCTGATAAGGCCACCAGGCCTATCAGATTAGGACCCCACTCATATGACCTCATTTAACCTTAATGACCTCCCAAAGGCCCTTTTTCCAAATGCAGCCACACTGGGGGCCAGGGCTTAAATATATGAATTTGGGGGACATAGCTCGGTCCACAGCAGGTGGTATTTATGAGTGACTGGGTCTTTGAATGCTGACTCACTATTTGATTACATTGAATATAATCAATACATCTCCAAATATCTCTGAGGTATGATAGTGGTAATACTGTTTCATATGCACGTAAACATGTACAGCTGACCCTTGAACAATGCATGGGTGAGGGGTGCTGACCTCCCCCACAGTTGAAAATGCAAATGCACTTGAAGTTGGCCCTCTGTGTACATGATGGAAAACACAGTTGAACCTTGAAGAAAGCGGGTTTGATCTGCAAGGGTCAGTTGAACCGTGGCCAGTTGAAACTATTTGTGTGTAAGTGGACCAGGGCAGCTCAAACGTGCATTGTTCAAGGGTCAGCTGTGTATAGCACGTATGAAATATATGTGTGTGCATACACAGAATACGTTACCATTATATGTATGTGTGTGGGGCGAGTGGGTTGTGTATATGTCCTTATCTTCAGGCACACAGGAAATATTTATGGGTGAAATCATCTGATGTCTGGCGTTTGCTTCAGGGAATGTGGCTGCCCATGGAGCAGGCCTGGCTATGAGTTGATGGTTGCTGGGTGTGGGTCGTAGCTTCACGGGGTGCATTACATTATTCCACACTAAAAAGTAAAAACAAGAAGTGAGGAGGATTAGTAAAATTTAGGGTGGGGAGGAGCCAGGCATCTGCTGGCAGGCTTGTTCAGGAGAAGCTCCGAGAGAGCGAGCTGTTGGCATGTGGGCCCGGGTGGTTCACAGGCGCTGGAGCCTGGTGCTGTGCCTGCACGTTGCATACCAAGTCCCTACACTGCAGGACAAAGACCAGTCTCAACAGAGGGCCCGGGCTCAGGAAGAAAGAGGCCAGAGACCGGTGGGAGGGCCCCGAAGGGCATATGAGGCTTGAAGGGAGCAGAGGCAGTGGCTCTCTGTGCTACAAAGGCTGGAAGACCAGGCGGTGGAGGCGACATCAGGCAGAGACACCCCACGTGCTGAGAGCAGGGGAGCCTGGAGATGGAGCCATCAAACGTGGTCATCGAGGCTCCCAACTGAATCTTTGCTAGCACTGTGGGACATTCCCCTTTGCTTTGGAAACACGACTTCTTTTGTGTTCTTACTGGGTGACTTTGAGCAAGTTACTTAACCTCTCTGATCCTCACTTTTTTCTTCTGTAAATTGGAAATAGTAATAGGACCCGCCTCATAGGCTGTTATGGGATTAAATGTGAAAATACTTGTAAAACACTAAAGAGTGTGTGTTAACTATTATTATCATCAGAGTTTCAGGGAGGAAGCTGCCCTCCCCTGGGGCAATGAGGTGGAGACAGCAGCCATTAAAATGAGAGAACCCCAGTGGGGAGGTAAGAGCACCACCTACTCCTCCCTGCCAGCCCTTAACAGACTTGTGGTTATTTTTAATTAAAAAAAAAAAAGCTGTTTTCTTACAGTAGTGATCAGGGTCGGAAGCAGAAAAGAAGTTGCTGAGAGAGGACCAAGTAGAAGCCATACTTGTGACAGAGAAAGTATGGTTGGTCAGAGATGCTCTGGCCAAGAATGCAGCCAAGCGCCCAGCTCCAGAAACTACCTCTGGGCCCTCTTGGCTCCTGTTGTGTGGTTCCTGGAAGTGGGGGCCTACAGGAGTGAAGGGTCAGCTCCTGGGAGGGGGTGTGGGGCCGAGCGAGCTCCTCCCCCTTTGGGGAGCACCAGCCTTTCCCCTTCAGGGCTGTAGCTCTGGAACCACTTCCTCTTTCTTCACTCTGAAGCCAGGAGCGGGCCTGCTGACCCCTGGGCCTGCTGAGCCCTTGGGAAAGAGATGAGCAGATTCCTGATGCTTTAGCCCACCTGTGACCCCAGGTCGGGGTGACTGAGTGTGCTGGCTGGAGGCCTCTCTCCCTGCCTCAGGGGACCCTGGAGGCCTGTAGGATGGAAGCGGCGAGTAATGAGAAGCTGACCTCTGTGTCCAATCTGGTGACTGTATTTGAGAACAGCAGGTATGGGTGGTGGGGGTGGGAAGGATCACCATGGCCAATAGGCAGCCTCCCTTCAGCTCCTCTGACCACCCTGGGCCCCTGGGCAGCACAGGCTGAAGAGCAGGACCAGGGCCACCTCGGGCCCTCAGGGAGCAGCTCTCTCTCTGGGCCCTGTCCTGGACACCCCTCCTGACTGGGCAGTGCCCACGTCGCTTGGTCATGGGTTCCTCAGAGCACAGGAGAACGTTGTTCGGGCACTGAGGAGCTGGGTAGGGGTGAGTGTGTTGGTGTGTCAGGGAGAGTCCAGAAGTGTGTAGTTATAAGTGAGAGTGGGCTGCAGAGCCCCACCCATTGCCCCTCCAGCAGAAATTGGAGCTAATACTTATCAAGCACTTATTCCTTGTGACTAGAATAACCGTATACTGTATCATTCAAACCAGGACACGCTTGACACTGAACATGAATGCCATTAATTATTTTGATGGGGATGGGTGATAGGAAAATCTGAGACTGTACCAGACAAACCAGGATGTATGGTCTGCTTACCTTTGGGGCTCTGTTCTGAGTGCACTATATTACTTCATTTAATCATCTAACAGCCTAACAGGGGCGGGGGAAGTTCTATTTCTATTCTCATCTTATAGATGATAAAAGCACAGAAAGGTGGGGAGGCTTTGAGTGCTCTAAGTTTACTGGCATGGGTGACACAGGGGCTTCCGTCTGAAGGAGAAAGGCTGGGTCAGATGTATGGAGGTCATTGGTGGCTCTGTCAGGGGTAGTGTGTGTGTGCGCGTGTGACACTAATCCACTCTGCAGGCATGTTAGGGACTGTCATAGGTGGATTCCCTGGAAATAGGCTCTGAGGTAGAGATTTGTTTCGGGAGATTTCTGGAGGAACACAGCGTGGGGCAGAGGGAGAAGCTGGACCACCGTGCACTTGTAAGAGAGGCCCCAGCCTGGCTCAGGGAGCTCTGGACTGGGCTGCCCCTCAGGCTGTCCCAGTTGAGGCAAAGGGCTGAGTCTTTTTACCCCGCAGGCACTAGTCATTGGATGTGGACCTTGGGTGAGGCAGCTCTCTTCCGGGAGGGCAATTCCCAGCAGGAACCCAGTCGATGACCCATCAGCCCCATACCAGCAGCAGCTGTGGGGAAAAGTGCCTGCGTCCTGAGGGGCTGTGGGTGGCACAGCCCAGCACCACACAGGAACTGTAGCAGACGTGGGAGCCTAAAGGATGATCCCTGTCAGGAAGATTTTTTTCTTCCAATGCTAAGCTCATGGCGTTAGCACGATGCCAGCTCATGGATAATAGAGGCCCTGGGAGAGACCCACACGCGGTGCTGAGGGCACTCAGAGCAGACAAGGCCTCCAGTGGGCTTGCTGGTGGAAGTGGCATAGATGTGGACCTAGAGGGCAATTCAGCTTCCTGAGCTGGGCGACCTCACCCTGCCTCTCCCAGGGTCCTTTGCCAAGCACGTTGCGTTCAGCACCGAGGACAGCTCTAGGAGCCCCCTTTCTGGCCCACCATCCTCTTGGGTGTGGAGAGATGGCATCGCCCTCCAGGCATGCCCAGTGCAGACCTTCAGCATGTGTCTCCTAGCAGGAGGGGGCAGCCCTCAAACCAGAATTCGGTCAGAGCAGACCCTGTCAAGAGGGTGAAAGTCACCCCTTATTCTGTGAGGGACCCCATGCCAGCTGCCTTGGCCTGGGCTTTCTTTCAAGGTCTCTCAGCGCTTTAGCTGGTCTGAAACTGAGGGGTGAAGAGGAAAGAGAAGCTGGCCTGGGGCACTTGGAGAGAAATGCAGAAGCTGAAACCACATGTAGAACAGAAAGCCTGAGGCCCGGCTACTTCCA
Organism: Macrotus californicus; assembly: GCA_007922815.1. Lineage (NCBI taxonomy): Eukaryota > Metazoa > Chordata > Mammalia > Chiroptera > Phyllostomidae > Macrotus > Macrotus californicus. Next base: position 135,088 of record VMDR010000957.1, read on the forward strand.
TGAGCTGCAGACACACAGGCTGAGGAACCAGGCACCGGGGCACCAGCAAGGGGTGGGAGAGCCTGGGAGGTGCTACAGGGGCCGGGTCCCAGTCTTCTCTCTGCTGCGGACCAGCTGTGTGATTTGAGACAGGCCGCGTTCACTCTCTGGACCTATTTCTCCTTGACTCAAATGGGCAGGGGCAGTTTGGGCAAAGGCTCAGGAGCCAGCCTGCCTGATCTGAATCTCACCTCTGCCACCCCCTAGCTGAAAGTGACTTATCCTCTCTGTACCCCGGTTTCCTTAGCTGAAAAACGAGGGTAATGAAGCTTTCTCACAAAATGTTGGAAATTTTGTACCTGGCAGGCTATCCATTTCCCAGTCTGTCTTTCTCCACCCCCCGCCCACGCTACAGGTGTGTAGGGCACAGCTCCCACTGAAAAGCCTCAGCTTCAGCAGCTCTACCCTTCCTTCACAGTGTTCTCTGGCTCCCACCTTCCCTCGATGTAGCAGGCACTGAGGTCCTAAGGCCTTTCCTGCTGCAGAGACTAAAAGCAGGGGTGAGGTCCACAGGTGAGAGTGATTGGCGACCAGGGGCTTCAGGGCACTTAAAAGGCAAGGCCCTCCATGTGTGTTCCTGGCTGCATTTTAAACAGGGAAGTATGTAGTTCCCCAGAGAACCAAGCACAGTTCGTGCTGACTAATTTTGAAGATTGGAGTTCCCTCCAAGAGAGTATTGGGAGGGAAGTGGATGTTTTACTTAGCAAACTCCTCCTGAGGGCCAGGCACTCAGGGGCCATGGCACCTCTGTGATTTGCATTAATCACCCCAAAATTCTGGCCTCGAAGGTGCTATTCTTCTCCCTGCTCTACAGACAGGAAACCCTCAGGCTTGCTCTCTTCTCAGGATGCCGGGAGCAGCGCCCAGAGCCCACACGCTGGAGGCCGAGCATCACCACCCTGGGGACGAGCCTCCCCCACCTGCTGGACCATGGGAGAAGCCCAACACGGAGGAGGCCCTGGGGTCTGGGCCCAGGACGGTCAGCAGGAGGTACCTGAGCTCCCTGAAGGACAAGCTCTCCAGTGGGGCCTGGAGGAAATCTTGCCAGCCCAGGACCTGCCCCGGGCCAGGGACACAGGTGCCTGGGGGCTGGGGTAGAAGTGGGGAGCTGGGGGTCCCCTCCACTGATCTCTTCCCCACACTCTCTTCCCCAGCTAGAAGCTAAATTCTCCCTGTTAAAGGCTTTTGATTAACTGTCTAGTGTTCACTTCACTGCTGGCATTATTGCACACATCCGAGTGTAGGAGCCTTTTGGGCCAGAAAATGCAAACTCAGATAGCTTCAGGAGCCTGTCCAAAGCCACACAACTTGGAACAGTCTCCACTTGTAAACCAGGTACCCATTCCAGGTGTGGCCTCAGTTTACCCACTGAAGGAGGCAACAATCCCAACTAGACACAGAGGTCAGTACTAATCCCTGCCCTTAGATGGATCCTGGGAAGCTCACGTCCTTTCTCTGGGTTTCAGTTTTCTCGTCTGTGCAGTTCAAAGGTCAGGCTGCACGATACTTGGACCTGAAGCCAGACTGCCAGGGATCATGTCCCAGCTCTTCTGCTTACTAACCGCGTGACCTTGGACAAGTCACTCTGACGTCTTTGGATGATCATAATAGAATGTTTGGTTAATAATTGCTACGTAACGAACCACCCCACAAAGCTGTAGCCAAGTACAATTCACTATTTCTTACAATTTTGGGGTTGGCTAGAATACTAGTCATTGTTTTTTTTTATTTTTTTAAAGATTTTATTTATTTATTTTCTTAGAGAAAGGGGAAGGGGGGAGAAAGAGAGGGAGAGAAATATTGATGTGTGAGAGAGACATCAATCGGTTGCCTCTCATACATGCCCCAACCAGGGACCAAACCCACAACCCAGGCGTGTGCTCCAACTGGGAATCGAACCAGTGACCTTTCACTTTTGGGGACAAGGCCCAACCCACTGAGCCCCACCAGTCAGGGCTGGGTGGTTTTCATATTGGTCTCACTTGAGGGTAGGTCCTAGTCAGCTAGGGCTCCCATGACAAAATACCACAGACGAGGTGACTTAAACAACAAATTCATTTTCTCACAGTTCTAGAGACTTGAAGTCCAAGATCAAAGGGTTGGACTTTGATCTTGGCAGGGTTGGTTTCTGGTGAAGCCTCTCTCCTTGGCTTGCAGGTGGTTGGCTGTCTTCTTGCACGTCCTCATGTGGCCTTCTCTCTGCGCACTGGTTTCCTGGTGTCTCTTCCTCTCCCTATGAAAACGCCAGTGGTCAGAGCCCTGCCTTATGGCTTCAGTTAAACTTAACCACCTCCTTAAAGGCCCTATCTCTAAACACAGTCACACTTGAGGGTAGGGCTTCAACATAGGAATTTGAGGGACACACAGTCCATGACAGGTCTCCCACGTGGTGGCTGGGGCCGGGATGCCCACAAAGCTCAACTCTCCAGCCTGGGACCGCCGAAGCCTGGGCTCAGCCGGAATTCGGCACAGCTAGGAATTGTAGGGCAGCTCCTCTCCACAAGGTCTCTCCAGCAGGGCAACCCGACCTTCGGATACAAGGCTCCCAAGAGGGCACAGGCAGAAGCTCCCAGGCTATTTGGGGCTGTGGTCCAGAACTGGCACAGCCTCACTTCTGCCCCATTCTCTCAGTTAAAGCGACCCCAGCGCCAGCCCAGATGCACTGTGGGAGAGCTTGAAGGCTGGGAGGTGTGTTTCACGGGGGCATCTTTGGAAACCATGCCCCAGGTCCCCATCAGAGGAGACCAAAGCTGTCCTCTCATTCTCCCTCAATCCTCCTGCAGGAGCCTGAGGAGAAGAAGATCGTCCAGGAGCTGCTGGAGACGGAGCAGGCCTACGTGGCACGGCTCCACCTGCTAGACCAGGCCAGTGGCTGGGTTGCCCCCACCTGAGCCCCAGCACCCGGGTCTCCTCACCCAACCCCTGCTCTCCCTCCCTACCCACTGCACCAGAGCTGAGAGTTAGGACCCCTCAGTTGGATTCTGGGAAGCCTGAGTCCTCTAACCCCGCTGGCTAGAGTTGGGCCAGAAATTAGGAAGAGCTCATTAGTGCCACTCCCCAATTCAGTCGCGGTGCCTGGGCCTCACCTGCGCAGAGCACACACCAGCCAGTTCTTCTAGGCCCCCCACAGCATCCTCATCTGTCACCCCAAAGCAAACGTCTTCAGCACTATCACCCCTTCACACTGTCTTGAGGAGCCCCAAGGCTAAAGGGTTAAATCACCAAACATCAGCAGAGGGATCTTTAGCCTGACGAAGTCTAAGGCCCTGACAAACCCCAGACTGGCCCATTTCTGACATTTGTCAGCTGCCAGTCTTTGGCCAAGTCCTTGAATGTCTAGGCCAGGGTTCGCCTGTCTGTAAAGTGACCAGAATACCCTCTTCCCCACCTATGTTTTCTGGGGCTGTTGTGAGGGTGATGGGAGAGTAGGAAGGTGAATGCACTTAAAGCTGGGAGCCTGACTCTGGCATGGGGCTCATCCCCCCCCTCCCCAGTGCTGTGGGTGGCCGCCCCCTGCCACAAGCCCAGTAACCCTGTGGCGGCTGCAGGTCTTCTTCCAGGAGCTGCTGGAGGAGGCCCGTAGCAGCAAGGCCTTCCCTGAGGACGTGGTCAGGCTCATCTTCTCCAACATCTCCTCCATCTACCAGTTCCACTCACAGTTCTTCCTCCCAGAGCTGCAGCGGCGGCTGGGTGACTGGTAAGGTCCACCAGGAGCCCCGAGTCTCCTGACCACAGCCCTGGCCAGCCTGGGGTGCAGCCGCAGCGCACTTGCTGTGTGGCCACGGCAGTCTCCTGCTCTGGGTTCACTGTCTGCACAGCAAGGCGCTTGGATGAATGTGCCCTGGGAGGCTGTGTGTGTGTGTGTGTGTGTGTGTGTGTGTGTGTGTCTCCTGGGAAGGGGGTGGATCAGGTCCTTGCTGGGCTGGATGACCCAGGAGGCCGTACTGACTGAGGGCTTCCTACATGCCCCGCCCTTCCTGTGTGGGCTTTACACCTATTAACTCAATCTTTCTATCAGCCCCTGTGTGATGATGTCAACGTGGCTATGCAAGAAACCCTCTTTGTTTTCAGAAATGATCACTAAAGTATTTAGTGGAAAAAGTACTTGCTGTATATATTTTGCCAAAGAAATGCCACAATGTCTGTGTGTCCTTTAAAATTCTTCAGCAAAGAAGAATGTTAGTAATTGTTAAATCTAGTGATGAATATATAGGAGTTCATTGTTATATTCTTTTTACTTTTATTTGCTTAAAAATTTTCATAATATATATTTTTTAAAGACAACCCTATGAGGTTACCTACCATCACTTCCATTTCCCAGAAGGGAAATTGGAGTATAGAGGGGTTAGTTGACTTGCCCGTGAATCAGCAGAGAATCACACTCAGGCAGCCAGCCCCTCACTGCTTTGCTCTCACAGCCCTGGGCCGAACGGCTTTCAGGCCCCACCACAGGATGCTCTGGGTATGTTCCTTCCATCTGAGTCTCAATTTCCACGTGTCTAAGAGGGGCCAAGGACTGTTCTGCCTGCAGAGAGTTGAATGGAGGAGTGCAGTGCTTGGCATGTGGCCCTCGTTGTCTTTATGAGAACAAGCATCAGATGGTTACTGAACACCTGTCCTGGGTGCACACGGTGTGAGCCTGTGGGGTAGCCCAGTCCGTGGGAGAGAACAGCATCTGCCCTCACACGTGGGGGAGGGTGATGTGTCCCCCATGACTGCACCAGAAGTGCAGCGGAAAGGCTATTTTGGGGGTTTCGGGGAGGCTGGCCTAACCCTTCCCTGCCTGGAATCAAGAGGAGGCCCTCAGGCCAAGGAAAATACCTGGGTGCCCCTCTTGCAGGACAGCCACCCCCCGTATCGGTGACGTGATCCAGAAGCTGGCCCCCTTCCTGAAGATGTACAGTGAATATGTCAAGAACTTTGAGCGAGCTGCTGAGCTGCTGGCCACCTGGACTGACAAGTCTCCTGCCTTCCAAGAGGTTCTCACTCGAATTCAGGTGAGGCTGGGGTGGGGCCGGGGCAGAGCCTGCACTGCCACGTCCACGTGCAGTGGCTCAGTTTCCCCAGTGTTCTGGGGCATCTCCCAGGCTCAGTGCTTCTGTGAGTTCCCCCGCCCCTCCCTGCTCTCACCCCACACTGTTCCTCCCCTATGCCTCCCCAAGAGCAGCAAGGCCTCGGGCAGCCTGACCCTGCAGCACCACATGCTGGAACCTGTGCAGAGAATCCCACGCTATGAACTGCTACTCAAGGAATATGTCCAGAAGCTGCCAGATGAGTCCCCAGACCGGGCTGATGCCCAGAGTGAGGACACCCCCAGGGGACCCAGGGGGCTGGGGAGGCCTGAGCTGTTCCCATATACTTGATGAGCACCTACTAAAATGTTATAAGGAGCATCGGCCACCAACTTTGATCGTTGGTACTTGGTAGACATTATCTTTACCATTAGCCGTTTTTTACAGGCAGGGACACTAAGGCCCAGAGAGGTTACTGGTAATGACTTACTCAAGGTTACACAGCCAGAAAGGAGCAGAGCTGGGGTTTGAAGCGATGCCTGTAGGAAGCCAAAGCCCATGCCTTTCCATGTACCCACTGAATCTGGCTTGGTTTGGGGAACAGTGAAAGACACAGAAGCCAAACGCCTAAACCCCATCTTTCTGTGGCTTCCAGTCTCCCCACTGGGGTGGGAGATGGCCCCCACAGCACAGACAACTCATGTGCTGGGCTGCACAGACAGAGCTGCTCCAGGGGTGCCCACAGCAGGCCCGAGGCTACTTTGTCAAGCCTCAAGGACCTCCTGCCTCAGCCACCAGCCCAGACATTCAGAGGATAACTCCATCTCTTCTCCCCACCCCTTCAGAAGCCCTTGACATGATCTTCTCGGCCGCACAGCACTCCAACGCAGCCATCACAGAGATGGTGAGCAGCCCGGCCCTCAGCACTGAGGGCCCTGTCGCCTCTCCCTGTGCTCTCAGTGCCCCTAGCCTGCCCAGGTCACTGCATCTGCTCCTCCCCTGATCCTGGTCGCTGGCCCCACTGCCCCTCACTTCCCCACCCCTGTCCCTATCCACACAAAGCAAACCTTCTCAAAGGAGGTGGGCCCTGCCTGGCCTTGGCTGAGGGTACACCCCTGTCCCTAGGAGCGGCTGCAGGACCTGTGGGAAGTGTATCAGCGACTGGGCCTCGAAGATGACATAGTGGACCCCTCCAACACTCTGCTCCGCGAGGGCCCTGTGCTCAAGATCTCCTTCCGCCGCAGAGACCCCATGGAGCGATACCTTTTCTTGGTAGGGGGGTGCTGAGGGGCCCACTGCCCCCAGGGAGGGGAGTCATGAACCACACTGCCCAGGTCCCGCCTGCCTGGGACTACCCAGTGCTGCAGGGGGAAGAGGGAAGAGCCTGCTTCTCGGCCCTCCTCTGCCTTGGCACCTGGCTGACTTTGGACAAGTGCTGCCTCCAGGCCTCAGGGATTCCCGAACGAGGGGTGTCCTAGACATGCCCTAGGAAGCCACAATGTCAGCATCTGAACCCAGTCTGTTTGACTCCAAAGCCTGTGGTATTATTTGTGCTCTAGGAGCACACAGCAGGAGGGATTTAAGTTAGCTACTAGGAAGAACTGCCTGGATTTGCACTGAAGAAGGCAGGGGTCTCCTGGAAATCTGGAAACTGGTCCTGCCTGTTGGTCAGGAGGAGGGAGCTACCCTTGCATAAGCCCCTGTCCCCCTGAGCCCCCATGAGAAAGGCCTCATAGGTTTCTGAGCTCAGCTGTGGTCCCTGGGTACTCACAGGGAGGGCAACCCTGCAGTGACATCCTAGTTGGATTGGTGGCCAGACAACCCCTTTCTCACAACCTGTGGCATCCTGGGAAATGGCCCAGAGTGGGACGAGAGGGGCCGGAGAGCAGTGGTGCTGGGCCCCCTCAGGGAAGCCCTCCTGGGCATCTTCCTGTGCCACCGCTGCACACGCTCATGTTGTGTCTCCTGCAGTTCAACAACATGCTGCTCTACTGTGTGCCCAGGGTCATCCAAGTGGGCGCCCAGTTCCAGGTGAGGACCCGCATCGACGTGGCCGGGATGAAGGTGAGAGGTGCCCCAATCACTGTCAGACTTCACCCCAGGGTGGGCCCAAGTATGGGGAGTAGCAAGAGGTGCCGCCCCAGGTTCTTAGTCCACGAACCCAGGCCTGGCAGGGCTTGAGCCAGTGTGGACGGGGAAGTTCGAGGGGTAAGAGCTGTCTCCTCTGGGCTCCCAGCCTTCCTGCCCAGGTCCCTTCCCAGCCCCCAGAGGCCTGTGGGGCACCTATGCCAGCCTGGCCCCCCTTGGCTTTCCTACCATCTACACTAGGGCTTCCAAAACGTGCATACGTGCAGGAGTCCCCTGGGGGGGGGGGGGTTGTTAAAATGCAGGTTCTGACTCAGTCTGTCTGGGGGTCCTGAGATTCTGCATTTCTAGTCAGCTCCCTGGTAGTGCTAACACTGCAGATCCACAGGCCACACTTGAGTAGGAAGGGTCTCCACTGCCAGCTCAGCTGGGCCTACACTGTCATCCCCCATGCAGAGATGGCCACAGCCATCCATAATGGTGCCCACTGACGGGGCGGTCACCGTGGATGGGGCCCTCCATCATCAGATCCTCATAACAGCCCTGTGATGTAGGGGCTCTTATTATCCCCTGCACTTGGGTTTTTATTTTTATTGCTTTAAAAATACAGACCATTCTAAAATCAAACAATATAAAAATATATACAATGCAAAGTCTCCTCCCCACCGAATCCCGTAGGTGCCCTTCCTGGAGGCAGCCTGGCTTCTCGGAAGGCCTTCCAGAGGCATCTTTTTGGACACAGACTAACACGATATTTACCATCACTTCCTTTTCTTTCACATAAACAGTGAAACCGGTTTTCATGCACACTACTCTGCACTTAGCTTTTGTGACCTACCAGAGTGACCTGGGGCTGGAGATTGCATGTGTTAGCACAGCAGGAGGTCGCCTTCCTTTTGCTCAGCTGCATAGTGTCCCAGGTGTGGGTGGCGTGTTTCACTCAGCCAGGCCTCTACTTGGGACATTCACACTGTTTTCAGTTGTCAGTCTCTGCAAATGAGTTGAATGACTGTGTGTAGTTTGCCTGTGTGTGAGTACATCTGTACTTAATTCTATTTTTTAAAAGATCTTATTAGTTTATTTTTAGAGAGGAGGAGGGAGAGAGAAAGAGGAAGAGAAACATCAATGCCTGGTTGCCTCCTGCACGCCCCCTACTGGGGACCGGGCCCACAATCCAGGCGTGTGCCCTGACTGGGAATCAAACCAACAACCCTTTGGTTCTCAGGCCGGCACTCAATCCACCGAGCCACACCAGCCAGGGCTAATTCTATTTTTAAAATAAGGAAATAAACTCCGATACATCCAGACAGTGGAATATTATTCAGTGATAAAAAGAAATGAGCTATCAACCCTAAATGTGTATCACTGAGTGAAAGAAGCCAGGCTGGAAAGGATGCATACTGCATGATACCGACTACCTGACATTCTGGAAAAGGCACAACCATGGAGACGGTAAAAGGATCAGTGGTTGTCAGGTGCTGGGGGGAGAGAGGGATGAAGGACAGAGCGCAGAGGATTTTAGGGCAGGGAAACTATTTTGTGCATTATAATGGTGTATACATGTCCTTATACATTTGTGCAAACCCACAAAGTGCACAACGCCAAGCACGAACCCTGGCACGCACTGAGCCCTGGGCGATAACGGCATGTCCGTGCAGGGCCGTCAGCTGAGATGAAGCCCCATTCTGGGGAGGCGTGTTCAGTGGGGGAGGTTATGCATGTGTGAAGGCAGGGAAATCTCTACCTTCCTCTCAATTTTGCTGTGAACTTAAAACTGCTCTAAAAAAATTATCTGTAAAAAAGAAATCAAAGCCCAGAAGGTTAAGTAACTTGCTTGGAGTCAAAGCAGGACTGAAGATTCAGGTATAGCCGAGTCCAGAGCCCCTGTACCTAACACCATTTGGCATGGACTCCTTCCTATTAAGGCTTCTCCCAGGGGGACAAAGCCTATGACGGAATTGCTGGCCCGGCGGAGGAAGTGGTGGGGGTCTTCCTGGTCCCTCCTCCCTGACCCCTCCTGAGCACAGGTGTTTCCTGAGGGCTGGGGCTGGAGGGAGCACGTGCAAGCTCTTTTTTAAAAAGTTTTCAGCTCAATCTATATTCAGTATTAGTTTAGATTTGTGTTACAGCATCATGGTTAGGCAATCATAAACTTCACAAAGTATTCTCCCCAGTATTTTTGGTCCCCATCCGCACCACACAGTTATTACAATATTATTGGCTATATTCCCTGTGCTGTACTTCACATTGCCGTGACTGTTTTGTCCAATAACTACCGATTTGTACTTCTGAATCCCTTCACCTCTTTCCCCAGTCCCCAACCCCCTCCCCTCTGGCAATCATAAGTCTATTCTCTGTGTCTATAAGTCTGTTTCAATTTTGTTTGTTCATTGATTTTGTTCTTTAGATTTCACATGTAAGTGAAATTATATGGTATTTGTCTTTCTCTAACTAATTTAACTTAGTATAATACAGTCTAGGTCTACCCATGCTGCGGCAAATGATAAAATTTCATTCTTTTTTATGGCCAAGTAATATCCCATTGTATATATGTACCATAACTTTTTTATCCACTCATCCACTGATGAGTACTTGGGCTGCCTCCAGATCTTGGCGATAGTAAATAATGTTGCAATGAACATCGGGGTGCAATTCTTTCGAATTAGTGTTTTGTTTTGTTTTGTTTTGTTTCAGATATATAGCCAGGAGAGGAATTTCTGGGTCATAAGGCAGTCCCATTTTTAATTTTTTGAGGTATCTTCATACTACTTTCCAATCTGAGTTTCCACTAACAGTGCACAAGGGCTCTCTTTTCTCCACATCCTTGCCAACGCATGTTGTTTGTTGATTTATTGGTGACAGCCACTCTGACAGGTGCGAGATGGTATCTCGCTGTGGTTTTAATTTGCATTTCTCTGATGACTAGTGACATTGAGCATCTTTCCACACATCTGTTGACTATCTGTGTGTCCTCTTTGGAGAAGTGTCTGTTCAGGTCCTTTGCTCGTTTTTTCACTGGATTTTTTTTTCATTTTGTTGATAGTTTCCTTTGCTGTGCAAAAACTTTTTAGTTTGATATAGTTTCGTTTGTTTATTTTTTCCTTTGTTTCCCTTGTCTGAGGAGATACAAGATCAGAGAAAATATCACCAAGAAAGATGTCAGACACGTTACTGCCTATGTTTTCTTCTAAGAGTTTTATGGTTTCAGGTGTTACATTTGTCATCAATCCATTTTGAGTTTGTTCTTGTACACAGCGTGTGAAGGTGGTCTAGTTTCATTGTTTGCATGGATCTGTCCAATTTCCCCAACCCATTTACTGAAGAGACTGTCTTCCCTCCACTGTATGGTCTTTCCTCCTTTGTCATATATTAATTGACCCTATAGGCGTGAGTTTATTTCTGGGCTCTCTATTCTGGTATTGATTTACGTCTGTTTTTATTCCAGTACCATGCTGGTTTAATCACTATGGCCTTGTAGCATGGATTCATATCAGGTAGCATGACACCTCCAACTTTGTTCTTTCTCAAGATCGCTGTGGCAATTTGGGGTCTTTTGTGGTTTTATATAAACTTCAGGGGTTTTGTTCTAGTTCTGTAAAACGTGCCATTGGTATTTTGATAGGAATTGCATTGAATCTATACATTTGGGTAGTACGGACATTTTAACGATGTTAATTCTTCCTACCCATGAGCACACTGTATGTGCTTCTATTTATTTGTGCCTTCTTCGGTTTCTTTGTCAGTGTCTTGCAATCTTCTGAGTACAGGTCTTTTACCTCCTTGGTTGAATTTATTCCTAGGTATTTTTGATGCAATTTTAAATGGGATTGTTTTCTTAGTTTTCCTTTTTTGATAGTTCATTATCAGTGTATAAAAATGCAACTGATTTCTGAATATTTATTTTGTATCCTGCTCCTTTACCAAATTCATTGACCAGTTCTAGTAGGTTTTTGGTGGAATCTTTAAGGTTCTCTAGATACAGTATCATGTCATCTACAAACAATGTCAGTTTTACTTCTTCCTTTCCAATTTGGATGTTTTTTGTTTCTTCTTCTTCTCCGATTGCTGGGGCTAGGACTTCCAGCACTATGTTGAATAAGAGTGTTGAAAGCGGACATCCCTGTCTTGTTACTGATCTTAAAGGAAACACTTTTAGTTTTTTCCCATTAAATGTGATGTTAGTTATGGGTTTGTCACATATGGTCCTTATCATTTTGTGGTATGTTCCCTCTATTCCCACTTTGCTGAGAGTTTTTATTATAAATGGGTGCTAGATTTTGTCAAATGCTTTTTCTGCATCTATTGATATGATCATATGATTTTTATCTTTCATTTTGTTGACGTGATGTATCATGTTCATTGATTTGCGGACATTGTACCAACCTTACATCCCTGGGATGAATCCCACATGATCATGGTGTGTGATCTTTTGAATGCATTGCTGAATTTGGTTTGCAATATTTTGTTGAGGATTTTTGCATCTATGTTCATCAGGATTTTGGCTTATAATTTTCTTTCTTCGTAGTGTCTTTATCTGGTTTTGGAGGTAGGGTGATGCCGGTGGCATGTGCAGGCGTGTGTTTCTGGGAGCCTTGGTGAGCGGGACTGAGCAAGGCAGGTTTGTGAGGAGCTAGCTGTGAGGGGTTTGACCAGGGGTGTCACACTCATTTTCACCGGGGGCCACATCAGCCTCACCGTTACCTTCAAAGGGCTGAATGTGATTTTAGGAGAGTATAAATGTAACTACTCCTTAACAGTTAATCGAGAGCTCAGTGCTACCGCCAGATAAAAACAAGGTGCCAGGCCAGATAAAACAAGGTGGAGGGCCGGATTTTGGCCTGCAGGCCTTGTGTTTGCCACCTGTGACATAGACGGACAAATAGAGATAGGCAGCCCTGTCTTAGGACTGGCAGAAACCCAGGCATAGAAAAGATAGAAAAGCCAAGAAATACGGAGACTAAAACAATCATCAGAAAAAATACATAAAGATGGGGCTGGGAGAGTCAGACACTTAGGGCTAGTAGGCCCAGTGTGTGCAGGCTTCCTGGAGTCTGCCAGTCCCAAAGAGTAAGTTCCCCGCAGGGCTGTTTGGTGCTCCAGAGGCCCACAGCACCCTCTCCTGGATGGCACAGGCCTGGCAGGTGGAGAGCAGTCCACACACCTGTGTCTGCATGGGAACCATTTTCTGCATCTGAGGTTTGGAGGCAGATCGGGCCTTCGACCACCATGACGTTGCCCACTGGCCTACGAGCCCCTGGCTTCCTCCTTCCTAGGAGTCAGGGAGGCCTAGTTCTCAGCAGCTGATTCTCCCAAGGTCTGACTTGGTCCTAATGCTGTGCCATCCCGCACAGGGCCAGCCTGGGAAGAAGGAAGGGATGTGAGACACTCACGCAGGGTCTCCAGGTACCGCTGTGCAGGTTGTGCACTGCTCGAGCACGCCTCAACCACAGCAGCCAGCGCAGATGGTATAGTCACAACTCTCACTGTCCAGCAGAGGGCAGTCAAGTGTCCTGTTCCAGCAACACCAGACTAGTGCGCCAGTTTGCCAACAGATGTCAGTAAGGTGTTGTGAGGAAGTGGTGTCCTTGGCTAGTTGGCACAAAGGCACCATATAGGCTGCAGGGGCCTGACCCAGCCCAGGCTTGGGCACTCAGGAAAGTGTCCTCCAGGAACCTTCACCCTGTCTCTGCAGAGGTGCACAGTCCTGGGCCCCAGGTCAGGAGCTGCCCCGTTTGTATAAGAAGCATCATATTTCTTCCTACCTCTCCACTCCAAACCTTAGGGTTCTCCCCTCTTTTCCCTCTCTCCTCTCCCTCGCCCAATTAGTTGTGGAGTCTTGCCAGATTTCCTAATATTGTTCCTCAGGTAGACACTTCTCCTCCCTCCCCAGGTGCAGGCAGGCCGCCACCATTTCGGGTATCACTTCCACACTGACCTTTGGGGTACTGGTTTGTCCCACTTCGCCTAGACCCAGCCCTCCGTCCCTTACACTCAGCTGCAGGAGTGACTTCCCAAACACCTCTTTCCACATGAGCTTCTCCATTTACAGACCCTCAGAGCCCCCCCATTGCCAGGAGTGTTGCATCCAAGTCACATCAGGCCCTTACAGAGCGGGGCAGACTGGTTTCCTGGGCCTGATGGGGAGACTAGGCGTAGCGTGATGAAGGGTGTTCCCAGAGTCCATGCTCTCTGGATATCGTCACACATGGCAGGTCACATGCGGCAGGGGCCAGCAGAGGGGGCTCGAGTGTCAGATGGATTCAATGATGACAAAACTCCCCCACGCCAGGGCTCTTGGGCTCTAGGGGTTGTGTCTCAGCTTCGCTTTGTGGCTTCTCCACACTGCCTGGGAGAGGCTGTGTTCACAGGGCTCTGAGCGTGGGCGGAGACAGATGCTCTTCCATTTTACCCTTGGAGGCCAAAGACCCGAGTCTGAATTTTCATTCTGCCATTTAGGTGCTGTGTTACCTCAGGCAGGTCTCTTGCCCTCTCTGAGTCTTCATTTCCTCATCTCCTAAATGAGGGTGATAATATCTGACTCACAAGATTGCTGTGAAGGTTTTCTTTAACTTTTTACAAACATTTTAACTGAGAAAATAGGACCCCATATACTCATCACCCGGCTTCAACAATTGCCAACTCAAAGCCAGTCTTGTTTCCTCAGCATTTCCCCTCTCAATTCTCTTTTATCACTGGATTGTTTAGAAGCAAATCCCAGTCACATAATTATTTTACCTGTAACTACTTCAGTATGTCTGTCAGAGACAAGAACTTTTGGGGGGTTTTTTGGCCCTAAAAGATGACAGCAGTACCATTATCACATCTGACAAGTGGATAACAATTATTTAGTAACATCAAAATCCTTCAGCTCTGGCTGGAGAGGCTCAGTGGATTGAGTGCTGGCCTGCAAACCAAAGGGTCACTGGTTGCATTCCCGGTCAGGGCACAGGCCTGGGTTGCGGCCAGGTCCCCACGCAGGGGGCATGTGAAAGGCAACCACACGTTGACATTTCTCTTCCTGTCTTTCTCCCTCCCTTCCCTTCTCTAAAAATAAATAAATAAAATCTTAAAAAAGATTCTTCAGTTTTCCTTGACTGTCTCATAAATGTGTTTTCACAGCTGATCTGTTTGAATCATTTGTGATGCTTCTTACTTCCTTTTAATCCACTACACTTTCATTTCCCACTTTTTTTCTCCTTCATTTATTGAAAAAATTGGATCGTTTCTCTGGCAGAGGTTTTCACAGTCTGGATTTTGCTGACTGCACCCCTATGGTGTCATTTAACATGCTCCGCAGCCTCACATATTTCTCAGAAACTGGCAGAGAACCCAGAGACCCGACCAGATTCAGACAGGCAGGAAGCCGTAGCTGGAGAGACGCCGCCCACGGGGGGCAAATAATGGCTTTTAAGTGTGGAATTGATCGGTGGTTCGGCAGTTGTGCGGATCGAGTGAGAGCATGTGTGGAAAGCCCTGGACTCAGTTCAGGGGCTGTCACTTAGTAAGCTCTACTCTGACCGGAAGCCTTCATAAGGGCCTTGGGACCCTGTGGCACTCTGGACGAGAGGATGGTGAGAGACAAGGAGGAACTGATCGCCCAGTTCATGGATCTTTTTGAGGGTGGATCTCTACGATCTCTGAATTGGGTAATCAGTTCCTTCATTCACTGTATGGGGAAGGGCAGCAATTTTCAACCAGTGAGCTAGGAGGATGTTTAAAACGTGCAATACCTGACTATTTAGTCAGGGTGCTGACCTTTTTTACCTTAGATTATCAAGTTAAAAAATGACAACAGCCAACAAAACATAACCATCTGGTGTGAATGAATCAAAATTGTACCCGTTTTTTATTGTCAGATTGGCAAAAAAATATATTTTTGGCGTGCTGCGGAATTTTTACAGTTGGTTTACGTGTGCCATGAGATGAAAACACTGAAAATCACTGTGGTGGGGGTCTTACTGTAGGCCTCAGATCTGTCCGTGCAAAAGCTGTGTCCCTGAGCCCAATGTGTGACCCGGTTTTCATTTCTGGGGAAGCATTTGTCAGGAACTGTCACCCCGACTCACGCTGGGCCAATTCGGCAGCTGCTCAAGTTCCAGGAGCCCTTAGCGCCGCTGTCTAGAGCAAGGCCCAGTGCAGGTGCATTTGCTTGGGGTCAGGGAAGTGATGAACAAGCTCCCTATCCCTGCCCCAGGAGTTTGAATTGTCCCTGGGGCACAATCCATCTCCTTCCACCCCACAGCGCCTGGGGGGTGGGGCGGGGGACAAGTCCGAACGGCCTCCCTCCTATTTCCGAGCAGGTGCGGGAGCTGACTGGCGCGGAGTTCCCACACTCCTTCCTGGTGTCCGGGAAGCAGCGCACCCTGGAGCTGCAAGCCCGGTAGGCGGCGGGCTAGGGGCTGGGAGGCGAAGAACTGGGAGGGGCCGCTTCCCTAACACCAGTGTTCACTTTCCGAGCAGGTCCCAGGAGGAAATGATTTCCTGGATACAGGTATCAGACCAATCCAAGGCCCCTAGGATTCTGATTCCTGCACCCCATCCCAGCTGAGGAGGAGGGAGGGCCGTGTGCCTGTGGGGTAGGGAAGGGAGTGGGGGGTAGTGCTCACGTGCGTTTGCGCTTCTGCTGGTGCCTAGCTGTCTCCTGCTCTTCCTCAGGAGTAGCTCTGTGGCAGTTTGGAGGCACACCTGAGACCAAATCTTGCTGTCCCTCACTCTCTAGCTGGGACAAATCACTTAGTATCCCTGAGAGTCAGTTTTCACATCTGTAATCTGGGGGTAATGGTCTCTCTTCCTTAAGTCAGCCAGTGTGTGCTGAGAATCCAGTGCCTGGCACCCAGGAGGCTTTCCGCAGTGTTTGTTGAATGTGTGGATGGCTGACAGATGAACAGGCTCCCCTGCCACCTCCTTAACCAGCTCCCTGTGCCCCTGCCCAGGCCTGCCAAGCCGCCATTGACCAAATCGAGAAGCGGAATGAAACCTTCAAGGCTGCCATCCAGGGCCCTGAGGGAGACGCCCAGGGGCAGGAGGTAAATGAAGACTTTTTCTTCCTCCCTGGAGACTCACAGGGCTTGCAGGGACCAAGGAAGCCCACCCGCCCACCCCAACGTCACCCGACATGGAGGCTCAGTGCCAAAGGTTTCCCCATTAGCAGACCACTCCCAGGGGAACCTGTATACACAACTAGCTGCAGGAAGGACTTTGCGACAACACAGCCCTGGCTGTGGGAGTGTTGCAGGTTTGGCTTTGAAGGTGCCTGAGAAATGTAGGACCTGGGGAAGGTCTCCATCCCAGGAGGGATGGGGCCAAGGACAGTGTCTGTGACTAGATTTCAAATCTGAGCTCTGAACTCTGGCTTGCTGGGTGTCTCTGCTGAGTCACTTGCCCCTCTGGGCCTCGGTCTGCTCACCTGTAAAACAGGAATGAGAGTAACTGACCGACCACACCGCCTTCATCAGTTCAGTTAGCTCCATGTGGAAGGCACGGGGAAGCAGCACGCACAGAATCCCCGCCACAAGCAGGCGGGGAGGGGCC
This sequence comes from Macrotus californicus, assembly GCA_007922815.1. Lineage (NCBI taxonomy): Eukaryota > Metazoa > Chordata > Mammalia > Chiroptera > Phyllostomidae > Macrotus > Macrotus californicus. The sequence continues at coordinate 151,755 of VMDR010000957.1, forward strand.
CAGTGCTCCGGGAGTGGGCAAACAAGGGTCATGAGGTGCTCATCCTGCTGCCCCACAGCTGCAGTCTGAGGAGCTGGGCCTGCGGGCGCCACAGTGGGTCCGGGACAAGATGGTGACCATGTGCATGCGCTGCCAGGAGCCCTTCAACGCCCTGACACGCCGGCGCCACCACTGCCGGGCCTGCGGCTATGTGAGTACCCCTGCCAGCATCCCTGCCTCCCCACCAACTTGGCCTGCTTGCAGTGGTGCTGCCCAGGAGTGCTGGCAGGAGCTGTGTGCCAGGTCTTTGGGCTGCCTCGCCTGGACCTCACAGTGCCCACCCGTGAGGCAGGACCTGCATTATCCCCATTTTACATACGGGCAGGCGGGGCTCAGAGAGTCTAAATGACTTGCTCAGGGCACTCCTCAAGGTGACCCTATTAATGCACCTGCTTTCTTTCCACCATTTCCCAGACTCAGCAGCAGGAAAGGTCTCCAGTTTCAGGGTGAGGGTCATGCAAGCCCCTCAGCCCCCCTCCAGCCTTGCACTCACCACGTCATCAGCCCCATGCCTGTTGCACACACCCCTTGTTGTCCTCCCTTCACAACTGGCCTCGGCTAACTGTCCTCTCCTCTCCTTTGCAAGTCCTCAGCGCTCCAGTGTCTGATCAGTTCTGTTGCTAACTCTGCTCGCCAGGCTTAGGCCTCAGTTTCCTCACCTGCACAATAGGGGTTATAACACCTCCCTCCAGGGTGGTAGTGAGGACTCAACAAAAGAAGGTGCACTCTTCCCTCTCCTTCTCTTTTCCTTCCCCCTCCTCAAGAGCTAAGGCAGGGCTCACTCAAAGGAGCGAGTCACCAGCAGACTGAGGAAGGGACCTACCCACTCCAGGCCAAGCTTGCTCGGCTTTTTAAGCACATGCTGCACTTGAGCTGTCCTCTGCTGATGTCACAACTCCCTCCATTTACTCTGCAAACAGAGAAGCCCATATGACCTTAGTCTTTAATGAACTCTGGAGGACAGGGGCCAGCTGGGCAGGTTGGGTCAAGGAGGTGTCCCCACATTGTGTTAAAACACAATAAGAACACAGAGTGAACGTCTAGGACTAGGGACATGCCTATGCTGAGATTAAGTGATGAGTTATATCCTGGATCTGGGGATTAGCTACTATTCTTGGTGATTTACATCTGTTAAGAAGAGCTGAGTTCATTTACACTTGTGACTTAGTAAAGTAGTTCCTAAAAAACATTTAAATAGTTAAAAATACAAAAAACCACAAGAATAATAGAACAACTTGGAAAGCAGGCGCATGGAAGAAATGAAATATTCTGACAACGAAACGAAATGTATGATCCTTGATTGGATCCTAAATTGGACAACAAAACTAGCTACAGAAGTCGTTACTGGGATCATTGGTGGAAATTTTATTGCGAGCCTTGTGTAAATAATAATTTTGTACCAACATTGAGTTTCCTGAGTGTGGTCCCGGCATTGTGTACAGGCAGAGCGTGTTCTTGTTCCTAGGCGGCACCAGCTGTGTGTTTAAGGAGGAGGCAGCACGATGACTGTCATTTAGACTCAGATGGTTTAGGAAAAAGAAAATGCGGAGAGCGCGCTAAAGCAGGTGTGGCAAAAGTGTTAACAGCTGGGGGACTGAGCAGCGGCAGGTTACCACGGCGTTATTCTTTGAGCTTGTCTGCAAGTTTGACGGTGTTCAAAATAAAAAGTTGGCAGAGCAGAAAAGAAATATTAATACTGCTTTAAAAATGAAAAAGATACTCCCAAGGTAGTTGAAGTCCCCTGGGTGAGGACGTGAGGCGTCCTTGGCCGGATTTGGGGGTTGTTGTTTTTTTTTCTGCCTAGGCATACCTTTGTATTCTGTGAGTCATCCTTTCGTGGTTTGGTGCCCAGTTTCTGTCGCCTGCTGGCCAGATGGGAATCCTGGTGAGGGTGGGGGTGGGGCCCTCCCATCCCAGTCACGTGCTGTGCTGGACACACCCAGGAGCTCACTGATGCACAGCCCTCCCCCGTCTTTATCTCTTGCTCTCACTTCCAAGCCCATACCCTGGACTCACAGTGACGCCCCAGTGTTCCTGGAAATCGCGTCCTGTTTCTTCAGAGAAACACCCCATGTTTCTTTCAAGTCTTGTCATGCCTCTTTCACCCGGTCTCCCCAGCACAATCCATGTCAGCCTTCTCGGGGGCCTCTCCGTGGTGGACCACCTCACAGAGTACCCATGGCAGGTCTTCTTGGCAAAAATGACCAGCCCATCATTTTTACATTAGAACATGTTTGACTCTAAGATTGAGCAGAGTGCAAAATTTGCATGCACCTTAAAGCTAAACTGTGGAACTTGAAGGTCACGTCCTGTCTGAGGAGGGCCAGTTGCCGCCCGTGAGTTGTGCAGCCCTTGGCAGGTGGCTGCTCCTCTGGGATGCCCTGTGCTCCCTGTGAGGCTGGAGAGGATAAAGGCCCCAGCACTGTGCCACCGGCGGGCTGCGGGGAGAGTCTGGTGAGTTGGTAGAGGAGACAGAAGGTGCTTGGAGAAGTGAATCAGATATAAGAGGTGTGTGCAGGGCGAGCCCCTGGGATTAGCGGCTGCCTTCACTGAAGGGGAATCTGAAGGGGAGGAAAGTCGAGGCACCTTAGAGGGGACCAGGTGTCAGCCCCCAGCTAGGGAAGCCCAAAGCATGAGCTCTGCCCCTGCATCTTGGCCTCCAGGCAGCAGGCTCTCTGCCAGCGCAGGGGACTGCCCCTCTCTGCCTGCATTCCTCTCCTGAATCTTGCTCTTTCTTCCTCCTGCCCCTGGTGGCTCTCACACCCCCACCCAGCCAAGGTACAAACACGGTCCTCCCCGCCTCACCAGAGGCCCCAAGCCCCTCCTGCCCCTCCTCCCTCAGGTGGTGTGTGCCAGGTGCTCTGACTACCGGGCTGAACTCAAATATGATGACAACAAGCCCAACCGAGTCTGCCTCGCCTGCTACACATTCCTCACTGGAAACGTGCTCCCTGAGGACAAAGATGACAAGAGGCGGGGCATCCTGGAGGTGAGGGCCACTCTTCCCCCATTCAGCAAATGTTTACGAGACTCCCACCACCGCAGGCACTGTCCTAGGTGCTGAGGAGAAGCCAGCTGTGGCCACACTCTCCCGCTTCTCTCTACCCTTCACCCCTCTCCTCCCAGAGCTGTCACCAAAGTAAAGCAGCTTTTGACTCCAGGCTGTCGTCCAGGCTCTTCCACTTCCCCTCTGGGCCCCCATCCAGATGGCACAGCCTCTCTGGACAGTGTTTGTTCACGTTCCCGTCCCTGCCCCCTAGTCCTAGGAGTTGAAGAGAGCTGGTGTTACTGATTCCATATTACAGATGGGGAAACTGAGGCTCCAGGTCAGGGTCCCACTGCTGGAAAGAGGCAGACTGGAGACTCCATTCTAACTAGAAGGGACTTCAGGGACCAGACCCAAAGAAGCGAGGTGCCCAAGGTCTCCCAGTGAGTTGGGAGCCAGCTCTCTGACCTTGCTACAGATGTCCTCTCTGCCATCCTTGGGCCCTGGCTGAGCCACTCCCCACCCCACAGGCACTCCCCAGGCCGCTCCCTTGCTGCTGGTCAGCACCACTGGGGCACTAGCTGTGTTCAGCCTCGTGCTACAAATATAAGGTAACCCAGCCCGGATGCTGGTTACCACTGCCCTCTGCCCCTCCCTCATTAAAGGCCACGTGGACATCCCACATCCCTGGGAGGGAGAAGACCCCAGCCTATTCCAGCTGTACATGGCTCCCAGGTTTCAAGTTGGTTCCTTTCCATGGGCATCTACCTGCTTTCCAAACCTCCCCATTATTCTAGGTCCAGCCCCTGCTCACGCCTTCCTGACCATTAGGCAACACAGCCTGCTCCTGGAGAGAGGGGATGGTCAGCCCCTTCTCAGGCCCCAGCTGTGTTCGCTGGGGGAACTTCCAGGTGATAAGCTCTCCCAGCACCTGCCCCAAGTTCAGGCTGGCCAAGGTTTGACCGCAACTCTGACACTAGCCAGCTGTGTGACTACAGGCTCACGAAGGGACCTCTCTGAGCCTCAGGGACAAATAACCCCTCCTTGCAGGGTTGCTGCAGGATCAGAAACAGTGACTGTCCAGCTCCCAGACCAATGTCTGTCACCTAGTGTGCACTCTGTTCTCTCTGGCTTTAGAAAGGGTCTGCGTCGGGGCCCGAGCAGAACCTCATGTGCAGCTGCCTGCAGCTCATCGGGGACAAGTGGGGCAAGAGCAGCGCCCGGGGCTGGTGCGTGATCCCCCGGGACGACCCCCTCGTGCTCTATGTCTATGCTGCCCCTCAGGTAATGCCTCCACCTGCCCCCCCCCAACAGCATGTCTTGGCCTTGTCACAGCATGTGGGGTGGGGGGAGGGTGACTATTGTTGACCCCATTATCTCAGATGCAGAAACTGAGGCCCATAAGGACATACTTCTCTGGAGTCACAGCATTAGTGGCTTTCAAAGTTGGGCCCAGTCTCCAGGAAACAAAGCTTTGTTCTCAAGAGGCAACAAATTCTCTGCCCTGATGTCCTTCTGCCAGCCCTCCTGGCTCATGGGTGTGTGGGAAGTGGGGGGCGGGTGTGTGGCTGTGACCTTCAAGTGTCCGTCTGAGGTGGTGGGGCTGAACGGAAGAACAGCGGACCATGGCTCTCTTCTCCCTCTCAGGACATGCGGGCTCACACCTCCATCCCCCTCCTGGGCTACCAGGTGACCCCTGGACCCCAGGGGGACCCCCGGGTCTTCCAGCTGCAACAGTCAGGCCAACTCTACACGTTCAAAGCCGAAACAGAGGAGCTGAAGGGCCGCTGGGTGAAAGCCATGGAGCGGGCAGCCAGTGGCTGGATCCCTGGGGAACCTCGTGACGGGGACCTATCTGACTGAGCCCAGTCGGTTGCTCCCCTCAGAGCCTGGACCCTGCGACGGGCCGCCCCTGCCTGCGTCTGTGACCCACCACCCAGGCTGAGCTTCGCACAATTGATTTCTGGTCATCTGTGCCCAGACCGTGTGTCCTTTGGGAAGGCGGGCGAGGTGGCCAAGTATGCTGGTTTGCCCAAGGTTGAGGGGATTCCTGGGACACGGGACTTTCTCAGTAAAACCAGGAAAGTCCCAGGTCACCCAGGACTGTTGGTCACCGGTGTGGTTCTCACTCTGGGCTGCATATCAGTACCACTGGAGATCTTTACAAAAATATGCCCGTAAAAATACATAAATAAACTAAAACTGCCAATGCCTGAAGCTGCCACCAAAGATTTCTGATTTAATTGGTCTGGGGTTGGGGAGGCCTGGCTGTGTCTCAGGAGCGCCCCCCGAGTCTCATGTGCAGCCTGGGTTACCCAGGCGAAGGGGAAAGAGAGCAAACAACCGCGGGCTGAGGACCTACCATGTGCCAGGCATGATAATAATAACATAGATAGTAGTAAGCATCTGTCAGTCAGATAGGTGCTAGGCACGGTGCTAGGTACTTGACACGGATGATCCCGTGTTACCCTCAGGAGGTACAACCCCATTCTCCAGATGGGACACTGAGTCTTAAGAGTGGCTTAGTCATTGGCTCGAGGTCACACAGCTAATGGATGCCAGGGCCAGGGTTTAACCTGGTACACTAAGATCAAAACTCTGTCAGGTAGAAGACCATTGGGACAAGCAAAGAGGGGAATTGAGCGGAAAAGGAAAAGGAGGGAAGGAGTGAAGAAAAGGTGGGGGAGACAGGAGGGAAGAGGTGAGAGGAGGAGGGGAAGGCAAGTCCCTGTGTTAGGCCCCCTGGCTGGTGGGTGAGGCTGCTTTTCCAAAAGGAACCACCAGGGGGTGGCATTGGTCAGCTAGCCGCATGCTGTGGCCCCAGCCGGGGCCCTGACACCTGAAGTCACTTCCATCAGGTCCAGACACTGCCAGGCTCTGCCCTTCGAGAAGGGTAAACGGACAAGTCATAGATCTTTGCCTGCTTCCAGGCCTAGCAGTTTGCCTGCCCCCAACTTGAGGCTACCTCCTTCCTGTGGGGTGTTTTTAAAGCCCAGGAAAACCTCATTGGCACAATACCTGGGAACCAGGCTGGCCACAAGTTCATCCTTTCACTCAACAAGTATTTGTTGAGCATCTTCTATGAGCCAAATGCAGTTCCTGTACTGGAAATACAGCAGTCAACAAGACAGACAAAAACTTCTGCCTTTATGGAGCTTATGTTCAGGGGGGGAGATAACCAACAACATAAGTATGTAAAATGTAGAGCATATCAGCTGTGATAAGTGCTTAAATATGGTGAGGAACCATCCTAGACTTTCCTAATTTTACAACCAAAAGTCTCAAGTCCCAGAAACTCTGCAGTTCCAGGCAAACCAGGATGGTTGGTCACCCCAGTGGAAGAAAAAAAAAGCAAAAAGGAGAATGAGGGAGAATGGGATGTGAGTGTGTGTTTAAAAGAAAAATCAAAGAAGGCCTCACTGAGAAGTCGATGTTTGAAAACAACCACAAGGAAGGAAGGGAGCTACGCAGACATCTGGGGGGAGGGCATTCCAAGTGGCAGGAATGGCCAGTGCAAAGGTCCTGTGGTGGGAGCCTGCCTAGTGTCTACAAAGAACAGTGAGGGGTGAGTGTGGCTGGATCAGAGGAGGGGGGAAGGTGATCACAGAGGAAGATGTTAATCATCATTGAACTAAGATTAGGGATCTGGGGAGGCAGGTGGGAGGCCTTCAGAGGGCTCAGTGAGAGCGGGAGCCCGTGGAGGGGTCGGCTTCATTTGAACGAACCCTCCTGCTGCTTGTTGCGATGCAGAGACGGAAAGGTGTGAGGGTGGAAGCAGTTTACAGGCTATTGCAACAGTCCAGGTGAGAGAGGTAGGGCTTACATCAGGGTTGGAGAACTGAAGGGGGTGGGAATGGAAACACTCTGGCTTGATTTTGGAAGTAGATGGAGGAGATCCCCTACAGAGTGAATGTGGTGGGAGAGGAGGAGCCCGTGGTGACCTGGGGCCTCTGACCTGAGAACATGGAAGACAGAGCTGCTCTGGATGAGATGAGAGTCTGCAGAAGGGCAGGTTGGGAGCAGCAGCATGTCAGGAGCTCTGCCGTGACTAAGTCAGAGCCGAGCTGCCCCTCATGGTCACAGCTGGCGTGGGGTGCCTGAGCTCAGGGGCCAGGTATGAGCTGGGAAGTTGGTAAGAGAGCTGTGATCCCAGAGATGGGGATTAAAGTGTGTGTGACAGAAGGAAGAGGTCCAAGGACCATGCCCTGTGCACCCCAACATTTTAAATGTGCCTGTGAAAATTTTAAAACTATACTCACCCCAACATTCTAGTTATATTCACCCCGACATTATAACTACACGAACACTGACATTCTAACTACATGCAACCCGATATTCTAACTACTCACCCAGACATTCCAACTACACTCACCCCGACATTCTAGCTACACTCAACCGAACATTCTAACTACACACAGCCCAACATTCTAACTACATACACCCCGACATTCTAACTACACCCCCTGACATTCTAACTACACTCCCTGACATTCTAACTACATCCCCTGACGTTCTAACTACACCCCCTGAAATTCTAACTACACTCACCCCAACATTCTAACTACATGAACACCGACATTCTAATTACATACAACCCGATATTCTAACTACACACACCCCAACGTTCTAGCTATACTCACCCTGACATTCTAACTACACACACCCCGACGTTCTAACTACACACACTGACATTCTAGCTGCACTCACCCCGACATTCTAACTACACACACCGACATTCTAGCTGCACTCACCCCGACATTCTAACTACACACACTGACATTCTAGCTGCTCTCACCCCGACATTCTAACGACACACACTGACATTCTAGCTGCTCTCACCCCGACATTCTAACGACACACTGACTTTCTAGCTGCACTCACCCCGACATTCTAACGACACACACTGACATTCTAGCTGCACTCACCCCGACATTCTAACTACACACACTGACATTCTAGCTGCACTCACCCC